>PPHD01000279.1:38351-77808 GCA_002909625.1 Bambusicola thoracicus | reverse complement strand
TTCACCTGAGTGATTGGAAGGGGTGGAGCCATGCTCCACTCCTCCTCGCCCCCATTTAAGGGCTGACTCTCGAGGAGGAAGGATCTCTATTTGGAGATCCTCCCTTTGGGAACTTTCCTGCGAGCCTAGATATCGGTAAGATCTTTATTTTGCTCTTGCTTTATAACAATACAATTTGTTCCATCTGGTACTGCTTGCGCTAGCTGTAACACTGGGGGACCAGCAGCTCTTAACCTTATGGATGTTTCTTCTCACTGGATCTAAATATGTACATAGTTCTTCCTCACAGCAGAGTCTAACAATAGTTTTCCAGTCTACTGTTCACAAGAAGTATTGAAAAAATGAGTTGAGGAGAGGAAAAATACAATTATCTGCTAAACAACTCTGGATCTGGTTGTAGAAAATAAAGGCAACAAACAAGTATCAGCAATATTATTAGGGAGGAAGAGAGAAGGTACAAACAATTTGTTAAAACTTGTGTTTTTCTCTTGTTCACCAGACCATACCAACAAATTCACTGAACAGATATTAGGAAGATAATTGTCCACATTCACAAAAGCAAAACACATAGCAGAACATAATTTGAAATATGAATGTTGGGCCTTACTGGTAATGTTAGTCATGTACTCAGTGGTCTTTTGTCACACAGCACACTGATTTTTCCAACACTACAATCACAACAGTTCTAACATGCTGGGAAACACTTCCTCCTCTTTCATTCCTCAGTTTTCCTAATTCATGCTCTGTGTAATTTGTGTGATTTGCATGGTTCTTCAGCAAGGAATGGACATGTACCATGCATCCCAAAATGTGAAGACTGTAGACATCTCTGTTTTCAAAGCAAAGGTGTACACTGTTTAATCATTGGGCATATTCTTTTAAAATAACGAAGGACAGCACAGGACCACTTTCCTTGTAATCATCTCACTTTTACTTCAGTCAGCCTCAGAAACTGTTACTTCATTATTTGATTTACTGAATCCCCCAAATATACCATTTTATTTGAGTGTGAAGCTTTATGGACTGCCATAATTATTATGATCTCAGTATAACTGTGTCCAATTAGTCACTGAAAAGCTATATATACAAACGTTTGAAGACGTAGTTCCAGTGTGCTTGAAGGAAAAGGGATAGCCAGCTTCCTCAATCTGAGGATCTTTGAACAGGTTAATTACTGCCATGTCTCCTCTCAGTCAAAAGCCAGTAATGAGCTCTCTCACTTACAGGTTTCTATCATATTTTGTGATCTACATAATTCAGAGTTTCACCCTGAATACTGAGATCCTTCACACTGAAAAATGCTCACTAAAGAGAGGAGAAGTATTTTTTCTGTCTCACAGTAATAGAGAGTTCAGTGAGGTTGTCTAGATGAAAAAATATATATTATCCAAGCAAAACAACAGCTTTTTTTCTAAATTAATGTGATTCTATCCCCTCCATTAGAAAAGAGAAAGATTAAATCCATCCATAAAAGCTCCACAAAAGAGAGGTGTTCTGTAATAGACACAAAAGGGTGTAAGCTGCATGCAAAGATACAGCCCTTTCTGTGTCTAACAAGTAAATTACCTAAAAAGAGGAAGGACATTGCCAGATAATTTAATTCTTAATGAAATTATATTACATAATATCACTTTTTATAGACATTTGTAACTGTTTTTGTTTTTTTTTTTTTTTTTTTTTTTTTTTTTGTTATGAATAAGTTATGCCATTTACAATTACATTTACCCTGGCTGAGAAAAGAGAATACTCACTGTAACTGGATAGCAGCAAAATACATGCTGTCCAAGACATCTTTAAACTGGGCACTGGGGTGCCTTAAAGCATTCTTGTTCCTTAGCATATTTTTCGGAGTATTCAAGAGTCACATAGCTAATTCCTTTAGAAGCTGCCCAGGGCAAGAGGAACGATCATTTCCCAAGGATCAGGAAAAGAAGAAAGAGAGAGGTCTTCCAGCTTCTTGAGGTAACCAATAACACCCTTTGGCAAGAAGTGAGATGGAAGCAGGTTGGAAGCAACCTTTCCCCATGGAGCATCTTCCCATCCTTTTCATGACAAGAACAGCTCTCAAAGTAAAGTAGACACCATGATGTTGTTTGATGAGAACTTACCAAAAAAGAATATAAACAATGAATGTCAAAACATAGAAAAGTGTGTGAAGAATTTGTGATATTCTTGTAGTAGAGAGGACAGGGAAAAGTGTAACAAAGAAACAAGAACAACAAACATCCCTTGATTGTATCAACCAAAAATACTGACAGTTCCAACTGCTGCAGTACCAAGTCTATGAAGTGAGCTGCTGTTTAAGTCTGCAGTATATATACTGATATACCTAAGAAGAGCCTTTTGATCTTGTTATCATATTGCAACTCTAACAAGAGCTCTTCTGTCTTCAAATCATAGTCATTGACTGACTGGAAGCATGAGAAAACTGACGGGATAAGCAGAATAGATGGAACCTGCATTCTTGATTGATTAAATGCTTTTTAAGAGTTGATAGGAAAAGTGTTGAATTCTCACACTTTTTTTTTCTTTTCTTTTTCTTTTTGAACTTTAAGAAACAGCTACAGTGTAGTGAAAGGCAGTCTTGTATCATCAGACCAACAATCAGATTAGCTTTATTTACCCAGTAGACCGTATAGAATATTTGACAACAGCTGAACTAACACATGCAGAAAAATTTGGCAGCTGAAGGGCAAATAATTCATTAACAAAGATGAATGGAAAATCTGTACTACTTTTTTGTTGTTTTGTTGTCAAATAATACCAGATGTTCATGACAAAACTGCTTGTGAAATAGGATATTTTTTTAGAAAATTAAGGCTCAAATGACAAATGGCAGCTTACAAAAAAAAAAAAAAAGATATTTCATCTCCCTCACACTCTCACAATAGTGATATAAGTGATATAAGTGATACAAAAGTGATACAAATAAGCCAAAATTCATTTAAATCCATGAAATGCATCCAGTAAAAATAATAGTTTACTTCTTCTGTGAATTTCTGAATTGTCAAAAGTAAAAAGTATTCTTAATCTAGCAAAATATAGAAGTTTCACAGTATAACACTGCTTTAAATCTAGCCTTCTGACACTAACTAGGACCGTTTTGGTCATGTCTAAGTACATCTGGTCATACAATTTGGGCAGCTGGAGAGAAAAAAGGGAAAGTTTTACCAGCATTTAGAAGTATCAAACAGATCTAAGTTCCTCTCCTTCCAACATTATCTCAAACAAGCTGTGTTCAGGTGTCTGATTTTATGCACAAAAACCTTAACCACATATCTGGGTGAGAACAACTCCTTCATTTCAAGTCTCTGCTTATTGGATTCTGAAGCAAACATTTGATCCCTATTTAGTCTCAAACTAGGAGACCTGTGGTTTGACCATAAATCCTTAGTATATGAAGGTGTAACTATCTATAAATGAATAAATAGATTGCTAACTTGTCATGAGACAGGTCAACAGGACTTCAGAACAGTCTCTATGTATTAATTCCTAAAACAAAGATGCTAATCTCATGATCTCTTGATGCTGTAGAATTGAGAAGGAACTCCTAAACAAAATCAATAGGAATTCTTTTTTTCCCATTACTTGCCACTTCTTTTTTTAAGAAGGACAATACAGAAATAGTCACTTTCCTTGAAAATATATATTGACTTAGTCTAAACGTCTTCCTCTGTTCAAAATTCCCAATGTGTCTACAGTCTAATCAGTAGTGGACAGTCCTCTGAAGGACTGTAGTGTCCTTTATGTTCAGTCTAATCTAGGTTACTCCTATTTCATCCCTTACCAAATTTCATTCTCACTTCAGCATCTTCCACAGGAGATGCAAACCATTCTGTTGCATTACAGCATTTTCAGTGGAACATAAACTAATCTCTTAGAGACTTCAATCCCCCTATTTATTTTTTAATTATTGGTTGAAAAATTGGTTCTTCAAGTCTGAGGAGTTCTTTTCAAAAAACAATCTCCCTTCACCAAGGAAATTTCTATATTTTGATGACTTCAAAATTTAACCCAGCGCTGTGAAATCTGCTCCCATATTTTTATCCTCTCCTCAGGAACATACAGTGACAGAACTAGGCCTATTGCCTTAGATGAAAATTTTAGTACAAGAAACTTGAAACAGGCAGCTATACCTACTAGAACTCTAGGGTGTGTAATTGAAAGTGGCTTTCTTGACTGATCCACATAAATGTAAACCAAATTTATATGAAAGAAGTGTGTGACAATTAGGTTATGTTCCTGGCTATACAACAACCCTGAACCTACTTTTGACCTGTCTGTAAAATCAATTCCTTTGTGTTTTTCTTTTATACAACATCTGCAGCACAGCAAACCGGATAAGCTAGGTAATCATCACAGTTAATCTTCCCATTAATTAGGGTATTGTAATGAGAAATGTTGTCTTTGGTCTCAAAGCATCTTTGAGAACATTATGTTCCCAGCTACACAGTCTCATTACAGGACCTGCGCACTGACACACATCACGGAAACTTGAGTGAAATTATACAACTCCTTGTTGTTGGTTTCTTTATTTTCATTTTCTTATTTTCTAACCTGAATAACTCTAGCGAATGTACAGCATAGCTTCAACCAACGCTCATCTGCACAGCCACAGGGCTCTGTGGTGAAGAAGATAAGAGGGTAAGGGGACTTCTGAGTTTGCTACTAGAAAAGCATTGCCTCATAAGCCAGTGTGCTACCTCAGCTCCTCACATACTCCTCTGTCCCAGTGTGCCATTACTGCTGATGCCAGCAGAAATGGTGAGAGCATGTAAAAGTGTCCCTCCTTCTGATAGGAAGAGGTCAGATACAAGTCAGGTAGAGCCATGGCTATGGTTACCAGCAGCTCATTCAATTACATAGCTTTCTCATTCCATAAGATTAACAGTTTAACTGATTGGGTCACCTTTTATTTTGCTATGGTCTAACCACTCTATATATTAAAAACCCACACTGTCACAAACACTTTATACTCTTCAGATTTATGCAGTGTACAGGTTGGATTTTAATTTTGTCTTTGTTTCGTTTGGATTTGTTTTTCCCCTTGGAACTGAAAAATGTATTATAAATGCTCCCAGGTAGTCTACTTCCAACAGGTTGCATATGTCCCTTATGTATATTACCCCAAGCAGGTTTTTTGGACCAATTATTTTTGCAGCTTTTTAAAGATAATTTTCAAATGATATCTACAGATTTCAAGATTTGGGTGCTCTAGCTGTGAAAGTTGTGTAAATACACTCAAGAATGAATGAAGAAATGGGTGCAAGATTATACCCAGAGAGTAGTGGTCAGTGGCTCAGTGTACAAATACTGATAAGTGATGAGTGGTGTCCCTCAGGAGTTTGAGGTATGATTGATGCTCTTTAATACCTTCGTCAGTAACATCAACAGTGGGACAGAGTGCACCCTCAGAAAGTTTGTGGATGACACCAAGCTGTGTGGTGCAGTCAATATGCCCAAGAGACAGGATGTCGTTCAGAGAGATCTGGATTGGCTTGAGCAGTGGGCCGAGATGAACCTCATGAGGTTCAACAAATCCAAGTGCAAGGTGTTACACCTGGGTTACAGCAACCCCCACTAACCGTACAAGATGGCTGACGAAGGCATAGAGCACAGCCCTGCTGAAAAAGACTTGGGACTACTAGTAGATGGCAAGCTGGATGTGAGCCAGCAAAGTGCCCTTGCAGCCCAGAAAGCCAACCATATCCTGGGTTGAATTAAAGGAAGTGAAGCCAGCAAGGTGAGGTAGGTGGTCCTGCCCCTCTACTCTGTGCTGGTGAGACTTCACCTGCAGTACTGTGTCCAGATGTGGAGTTCTCAGTACAGGAGTGTCATGGACCTGTTGGAGTGCGTCCAGAGGAGGACCACAAAAATTATCCAAGGGATGGAACACCTGCCCTGTGAGGACTGGCTGAGAGAGCTGGGGCTGTTCATTCTGGAGAAGAGAAGGTTCCTGACAGCAGCCTTTCAGTGTCTAAAGAGGGGCTGTAAGACAGAAAGGGACAGACTCTTTAGTAGAGTCTGTTGTGACAGAACATGGAGAAATGGTTTCCAACTAAAAGGGAAGATTTATACTAGGTATAGGGAAAACATTTTTTACAGTGATGGTGGTCAGGCACTGGCACAGGTTGCCCAGAGGTGATGGATGCCCCATCCCTGGAGACATTCAAGGCAAGGCTGGATCAGGCCCTGGACAACCTGGTCTAGCTGTGGATGTCACTTTTCATTGAAAGGGAGTTGGACTAGATGACCTTTAAAGATCCCTTCCAACTCAAACAAATCTGTGATTCTGTGACACTAAGTGGCCTAAGTGGGCAGAACACATGCTGAACGTGAGCCTCCTGCAGCTCCCCTTCCTGTTTATATCTATTAGAACAACATCCGTAAGAAATCAGATTTCCCTATGCACCTTTAGTAATTAACTTTCGTGACAAGTTTCTAAGAATAACCTTCTGTCCTCAGGTACAATTTAGATTCTGTTGAATTGACATTTTCTTCTGAAATGCTTTTCTGAGATTTCAGTTGGCTCTTGTAAATAGCTGTCCGAGCCTGTGTGTGTTGGGTTAAAAAGCAACACTTGCAGAGCAGAGCTATTGTCCTATTCTCTTTCCTGTGAAGAAGCTGCTGCTGAATTTGCCCCCTTATAAATACTACTTATATCCATGCAAGGGGAGCTGAATGAGTACTCTTTTTAGCATAACTTCTGCCAGTTCTATCTTAGTGCATGTATGTGTGATTTTTTAAAAAAGCTGTAATGTCCATATAGGACAAGTCAAATCACTGTGGGAAGACATAACTGCAGTCTTGTCACAAGGCAGTTCACAGCATTTTGTTACAGATGCTTACAGTACCTAGTTGCCTCAGCCACCACTGGGAGAGCAGTGATCCTTAAAGAGGATGAATCAAGGTTAGACCCTAGTACAAGCACTCGGAGTCACTTGCTGACCATCCTCATTTCCGGAGGAGTCAAGAGAAACAGACAGATGATGTTGTATGGCTTAATGGGTACCTAGATTTCAATAGTGCTAGCACTGTAACTCTGCTGTAACTGGAGCTCCATACTAAGATTTTATTATTACCTAGAGCACTGAGTTTAGTATCACAGTTTTTTTGACTGTCAGTTTGTTCAGGATCATTTTTAGGAGGGGCTGCAACAGTTGCTAATCAAGTTCATGTGATATTTCTTCCATGGTATAAACAAGTAATGTGATCTTTGCCTTTCTTCCCTTTATTACATTCAGACTGGTATTCTCATTCCTCTTCCGAAAGGTTCCTCCATTTTGTCCTTTGCAGTCCTGATGACTACTCACTGAATACAATCTTTACTCCCTTGCTTCATATAAGTGTCTGAAGCATGTCTTACAACTAAGTGGAGCTTGTTCATTGAGATTTCTGTGGTCCAAGTTTGTGTTGGGTGCTTGGCACAGTGAATGTGTAGCAGCACACATACATAGGAATGAGGTGCTAGAATGATTTGGGATTAATAGCAGAACATTCACTACATTAGTCAGAAGTAAGACAAAACTAGCTTAGAGCTTCCCTCCCTCTTGGTCTTGTTCGATTTTATGTTTCTCACTTCGATTCAAACATCAGATTTTCCACAAAGGTTTAATGAGGAGCATTTTTATACTGCCTATACAGTTATTTTACAAGTGACAGCCTTCAAACTTGCCTTCCATCAGTGAAACTATAATTCAAATGAAATGTACTTATATGGTCTTTTTAGTCAGGCTTCTGATAAGTATTAATTCTTCTGAAGAGTTATGAATGCTATGAGTGCTAAAATCAGTTTCAGACAGAGAACCAACTCACATCTCAGGTCCTTGCTACCAAGTTCAGAGTCCTCTAGACAGAAGAAAAGCTAAACACATTACCACTTACATCTTGAGAATGCACTTTGCTGTTTGTGAGGTTCAACCCTTTGATTGCACACACCTGACAGGGAAACAGTTTTTTTTGTTGAGTGGGTGCTCCAACAGCATTGTTTTGATCAGCAGCACATTTCCACTTTCCCCTCATACCCCTGCTCCAGCTGCATATTTCTATCTCTGCTCTCTTTTTTATGACTGTACAACAGTGGGAAGAATACATTGAGATACAGTCTCCACTTAACTACAAAACCTACTGTCAGATGCTGTATTTAGTCTGACTGTATGCAAATAAATTACCTTCTATGCATAGTCTTCTTAATATTCTTTCAATTTACTGATTAAATGTCCAATTTATGAAATTTTTAGGTTTAACCTCACTGTATATTAGGCAACATATACAATGAATATTAGTTTTGTGTAACATGCATGAGAAATTCAAAGTTGACCACTAATTGTTTAGAAGCTATTCCTTCTGGCATACAACTCTGGAGATGAAAAAGTCTTGAAGTGAACTCCAAGGAACCTGATTGCTAGAATCAGGGGAAAATGTTTCTCATCATAAGTCAACTTGCAATGCTTACTAGATTTGAGAATTTAATGATTATAAAGTGTTAGATTGAAATTTTCAAAGCCATGTTTGAGATTGAAATGTTCAGTTCCCACTGAGATGAAAGATGGAAGTAGTGAGCCTATGCATGATTAACACAGCAAAGGGAGTCAAAGAGGACTGCGAGTGGGGAGGACGCAGCAAAGGCAAACAAGAGAATATTGCTGCCAATGCAGCAATGGCAGTAGCAATGCTTATATAATTTTAATTTACCGCAGGTGATTTGCTGAAACAATAGGTGTTAACATTTCATCCGATGAACACTACAGAAATGAGGATTGCTAAAGAAGAGGCAGGCTACTCATTCTTAATTGGATTTCCCACTGGCTTAATTATAAAAAAAGACAATTTTCTAGGCAATTAGTTAAAGTTCAGGATTCAGCTTTATGTCAGATTGCATAGATATTTCAGATACTGTTCCTCTAGTGGTAGGGCCTGAATTAGATTTGTGTGGGGACCGAGTTAGTAAGTATTACTGCCTGTGCAGATCAGTACTGAGTACTTGTAACACGTACAGTTTTTCCTGGAATGAAAGCTGTTTTCATCAGGCTTAGTCATTTTAAGTCTATACAATTCTCAGTTTATATATAGATAGGTTACAATGTAAGTCAAGCTGAACATGTGGATCCTCTTCTTCTCAAAGTGAAAAAGAGTTGGACCAAGTATTTCATGATTGATTATTTTTCACCTTTAAGTGGGTTCTGATCTGGGATGTGAGTGGTGACCCTAAGCTACCTGCTGTGCCATGCAGCTGCTTCTCGACATCGAGCTGAAAATAACCTGATGCTTTCTGCCTTAACACATTTCTGTTGCTGAGCCACAACTTGGCCACTGGATGGGGCTCTCAACACACAGTTGACGTTCCCCAACCGCCGTGCTCGTTTCATGGCCTCCCTACCTACAGACTGCAAGGCGCAGTGTTCAGTATTGTACACCCGAGATGAGAGAGAATGAGTGAAATCCAGTTCTGAGAGCACGTAAAATAGTGCAGGAAAATAGCTGTTCACATTTAAAAAAGGGTTCATTTATTGCTGCTTGTGTTTACCATACAGAAGGAGGTGGCAACACTGAAAATGTGTGTTATCATAGACTCATAGAATAATTTACGTTGCAAAGCGTTCTAGGCCCAAAAGCAATACCTCACACCTGCTAATTGGGAAGTGAACAAGAGGTTTCAACAAGCAGAAAAACAGCAAACGGACTGAAAATAAGGAATGTTGCAATTCTGCTCCTCCACTAATTTAACTTTTAGTTATTTCATGGAAGGTATTTTTCTAGTTCATATTACAATGATACCTGAGGCACATACAACTTGCATCTGTAGAAACAGGGAGATAATTTTTTCCCCTTTTACAGTTTGTGAAAAGACACAAAAGGGAGTGCCTCCATAAAGGTTGCAAAGCAAACTAATGACGGAAAAGGTAGATGTATGAAAAATGCCAGGTACCAGACTTGTATTGACAGCATCAGAGCAAGTGCATTCTTTATCTTCTTCCTAGAATTTAAATAGATGGAGCCTTTTATCTTCAGCAGTAAGAGAAGACTTCCCTTTTGTCACTTCTGTTGCCTATCATTCATGTTCATTTTTCATTAAAAAATTAATTACAATTCCATTTTGACTGTGTAAAGGTGTGCACTGAATCAGCCCAAGCTGCAAGTTCTGTAAATATACTCTTCAGTGTACTGTGAAGGTTGCAGCTTCTGAGAAAGGAATGAACACACGAGGGAGCTGCATGGCCTGTGATGGCTTCTAACATTAACAGGAGCAAAAAGGAATGGTAGCAGAAACAGTTCGACACTGATACACATTTTGCCTGTCACGCCTCTGTTTCTCCTAGTTCTGCTCACAGCTAGTATGGAAGAGCTTATTATAGTTATTTTCTGAAGGTTAGAAATCTATGTTTCCTCACTTCTACCCCCTATATAAAAATAAATATACATTTTTCTTTTCCTTCCGACTCAGGCTTCACTCATCTTTCTCCATGCAGCCTTTCCCATTTTCTGATAAGGCAGGTTTAATACAAGAAGATGCCACACACCTGTTCTCTTTTGTATCGCTAAAATTGCACTTCTATCCATTGTCATCCTTAAATATTTTTCCTTTCCAAAGACCTTGCCTTAAGCTGCTGCCATTTTGAAGGGGAAAAAAAAGGCAAAAATTTCACTAAACCTACAAATTAAAATCCTCCCCTGAAAAATTGTCTAATTAGAAACTGGTATCAAATGAAAGCTAGCTGGACTTAAGCTTTTCCTCAGCTCTCTCTGTGGAAATAATTTGACTTGTGACTGCATGATAGATTTTACTTTTGCCATTCTAAATCTATAAAATGCACTGCCTCCTCACCATCGATGTTCTCTTTCCTTCTGAACTGTCTTACTACAAAGAAATATCCTGCTGGAGACCTATATAAACACTGTAGAATACTACAGCAAGCCTTTATACTTCAGGGTTACAAAGTAAAACTACATGAAGACTCACATTCAGAACAGCTGGAAACCTGAAGATAATCTATCAAAAAAGAGTAAATTCCAGAGGAAAAATTAAAGGATCAGATATGATGACTTCTGTAGCAGAGCTGAGAGACAACATTTATTTTACAAGGAAAGAAAAGAAACCAGAAGAAGCTTTGCCTTCCAAAATTGCTTCAGTAATTCAGCTTCGATAATCAGAACACATTTGCTTTGGGAAAACAAAGACTGTCCAAGAGCTGATGGCAGCCTCAGCATCCACAGCCACAGAGCAGCAGAGCTGCTGGCACACAGTGTTTTCCTGGGACAAACACAGGGATGGAGTGACCTCAGCCAAGTAAAATTCTTGGTAGCTGGACTGAGGTTAGCCAACACTGCTGACAAGCAGCATCTCCAACCACTCAAACACTCCAAATAATTGGCAGTCATCAACTACAGATAGGCACTCCTCTGAATATTGTGGAAGTGACTGCTGTGCTCATAGGCCCTTTGTGCTGATAGCCACTCTGTATTACCAAAACATCATCTTACCGAAAATCAAGAAAATATCTGATTTGTTTATAGGAAAGAGTCACTGAGCTCAAGATAGGGCTCTCCTAACCATATACTATATTTTCCCCCGTTATTCTCAAAAAGGTACAAGGTTTGGGCCTCGTATTGTTTCTATCCTATTCACTGGTGGTAGAAAGTTGAAAAGCTCTTATAACAGGGCGTATTGGATTTCTGAACCATAGTAGAGTAGTGTTACCTAGCTATAAAAATGAATAAATAAATGCTCACACACTATTCACTGAAAAACACTTTGATCAAATGTCTCATTCAGTTACATCCAAGCTCTGCCATGGCTTGTTCCAGGGGAACACGTACACTCCTTGGCAGAGCAGATTTTGACATCTGAAGGATGCATTTTTAGTGGCAGTGTTTGGAATAGTTCAATTACAAACAGTACTTTCCAAGCATACAGCCGCTCAGTGTAATGATTTCATCTGTTTCCTTGGGGGAATTATGTGATGAATCTACACAGAGCATCTGATTGCATTTACCACCTGCAGGTGGTTTTAAAGTTCTTTCTTGCTTTGTTTTGTTTTGTTTGTTTGTTTGTTTGCTTGTTTTTTAGGGACTTTAGAGTTTCACTTGCCCAATGAGTCTAATGGTGAATTTTAGAAAGGGTAGTGAATTATTTCTTATATATGGGTATCACTATAACAAAGTCTATTGCTGTGCATCACTTCAGTAAGTGGTTTGATAGAGTGCCCTACCAGTGAGGGAAACACGTTTCCAGTGTGGATATTTTGTTATAGAAAAATGCTGAGTTTCTAAACCAGCCCAAACCTACCTTTTAAATAAATCTTGTGGAACAAGTTGTCTTCTGCAGAGTATTTTTGGCTTCCTAAGTATTCCGTGACATATATTGAGTGAAGTTTATTTGCACTTGTTCATCATGTCTGCCCACATTAAAATGAAGGAATATCTTTTCTTGATACTACAGCTTACATTTCCATCTGTTATTGTGCACTCAAACCATTACATGTTATGCAGTTGAGAAGTAGAGCCCCATTCCACCATTTTACACTTCTGTGTTAGGCCACAGTCTTTGAGCACAAATATTCCCTCAGTTTTAAGGTCTGTGACTTAAATTTTTCACTTGGAAGACCTATACTTAAACAAACAAGAAAGAACACATGAGTGTGACAGACTCTTCTGGCCCTGTTATTTTAATAATCATTAGGATGTCTTATATGCAAACAGAGATAAACAAGCACTTTAGAATTAATCTATTGATGAAATCTCTGACTTCTGTGTAGACTTCTGCAAAACTGTACAAGTGTCTGAAGGGATTTTGCCAATCAAAAATGTGCATTTTTGAACACTAGCCTCCCTTGTTTCACATGATATCTCTCTGATTTGGCAACCTGTGAAAATGCAACCACAAAGATGCCCACAAACAGCTAGATAGTCTGAACATCACAGCACATTTATAGCTCATAACTATGACAATATGTTTAGGGACCTCTAGGGAACTTCAAGCATTGTAATCCTTCAAAGGTAGATCAACAGAACTGGTCTCTCATAAAGGTGGGATCTTTTCGTAGCACTTTTAAAATAAACTTGAACATTATGAGATACAGCAGGAAAAGCATTATGATTAGCAGACTATGTCCCCAAAGACTTGATGATCTTTGAGGTCCCTTCCAACCTGAGTAATTCTATGGTTCTATAAGCTGTTTACTGTAAGAAGCACTAAAATAAGAGACTATGGATTCCTCTGCTACTGAGCAATGAATGTTGGTCTTGATGTTTTGGATTTTGCAAATCTGAATTCTCAAATTATGAACTAAACCTTACTCCACTTCTCTAAAAAAAGCAATTTCACTTGTATGCTTCTACCAATCAGTCTTTCAGAATGTCACCTGTGGACATGTCATGGTTTGATGGTTTCTCATTGGTATTTCACATCATGACATCATGCAGTGCACTAGGAGTTAAAGAGTTAATCTTGCACTTCCATGAATTATTGACATTTTCGGTCTCTTCGTTTCAGAAGAGAAGAATGAACTGCAACTCCCAGAAGACTTCATTTTTCTATTTCTGTTTTCCATTCAGAGGGAAAGATAAAACTGACTGGGATTCACGAGAGTGCCCTATTTTCTCCCTGGCTGTCTCACCTACAGCATTAAAGTAAGGGCTTCAGTTTCAGAAACACTCTTTCTCATTTTATTTGATTTATTTTGATATAGGCATCCACCTGACTCTCACAAACATATTCAAAACAGGTACAACTTCTATCTCTAGTGCAGTCAGTCAGCCTGGGTTTAACATGGTCTATGTAAGCATGGGACAAGCCTATTCCCTCTGACACCAGGGATGAAAAAACATGATGAAAGCTAAGTGGGACTGAGATAGGCTCCTGTATCTCCCACCAAGGTTTCTTCATGTACTCTTTTTTAAATCACCTTTTCCCTTTTATGTCTGTGTTTCTTCTCAGCTGTGTGTCACAAAGGAGCACCTGCAGTGTCGTATCTCTCATGGATAGGAAAAAGAACAAGAAAACTGGTACCAGCTCTCCTCAAGTTCCTCCTTAATTCTAGTTACTTGTGTCAGCGTGTAAACTGAAAATATTTTGCCTTAGTGAAAACAGTTGAAGAAGTTCTGCATGGAGATACAATACCTGCTTTGTCAACAAGAAAGCTGCTTTAACTACTTATTGGCTTATCTGTGTCATCCTACATCTCAGAAGGACAAGCCTATCCAGTCACTGGAACTGGGCTCCAGATTCACTCTAAATCTCTGATATAGTGGTCTATGAAGTATGGTATGGTGATACCTCAGAGTCTTAAGGATCAGGCGATGCGCATGTGAAACGGATATGCCTCAAGTGCCATGCATTCAGCTATAGGTACAGACATGATAGCTTGTAGTTCTCAGTTCCAAGAAACACATAGGCATGTTAGAAGCCTCTCAGGGCAATGTATGAAGCCTATTTCCTCTAAAGTGCAGTTTGAAGTCTGATCTTGACAGTATGACACAATTTGTAGAGAGATAGCAACAGAATGCAGACATCTGCATCTGCTATTAACTACAGAAACATTCTAGAGTCAAAATGAAGAGAAAGAGGATCTTTTAGGGCATGATTTACAATATTCAACTGGTGACATAGTTACTGACTATAAAAGGAGTTGAGGATGACCACTTCAGATGCGCATAGAGCACTGCAGTTGTCTTAAGTTTGTGAAGAGGGGATTCCCTTTCATTTTGTGTACTTTTATGAAAGCTGGGGACTGAGCAGAGGAAACATGCCCAAATTAGCTTTCCCATGGAATTGAATGCAGCACCATGAGGTCAACAGTCATTGATTAGCAGGTAGAAAGCCTGGATACTGGATAAAGAGGAGAATTAGCACATTCCAGGGTTCATTACTGCTTCTGCTACATGACCTGTTCGAATGCACACTTGCAATGAGTAGACTCAGCACAAGCATTATGCAGGTAAGCTTTTTTTTTTTTTTTTTTTTTTTGAAAGTAAGGTCAAACTGGGAATATAATACATAATTACACTTCTCGCTTCAAATTATTTTCAGTAGCACTCAGATCTTTAATCGTGATATTTAAGAACTATAGAACCATAAAATGTGTTCTACTTACTGAGCTGCGTCAAGTTATGTTTATTTTATTTTATATTTCCCAGGAGATGTGTAGTGGGTTATTATCTCCTATCTATATCAGCATCTGAACTGTCCACTGCTAATTCCAATTTCTGCATTCCAATAGCTATGACCACATAAGCTAAGCAGTTTCAGAATAAAGTTAACTATTAAAATGCAGCTGATGTTATGTCATAAAAAAGTTATAAAGATAATGGTGCAGAATTCAATCTTGGTTCTTTATTTCCACACAATATATTCCATATTTCTAAAATCCTTATTTTTGCCCTGACCTAACTTGCTGCATGGAACCAATCTACATATGAGCCATAAAACATCAATGCGTCTATAAAATCAGCAAGATACCCTTAAGCTTTTTTCCTCCCTAAGTAAAAATATCACATGATTCTAAATAAATATCCTCCAAGTAGTAGAGCCTGAATTGGAAGGTTTAACAACAGTACATTAGGACAACATATTGCTATTAAAAGAATTAGCCTACTGCTTTGAAGTTCTTACCACTCTGCTTTGTATCCAAAACTTGTCTTTCTTCTAAGGCCTCATATATTCTAAAGTAACAGCATTTAGTCTTTGTTTCCTCTGGAACCAAAAGTCTCTTACACACAAGCTCCTGTTTCACTTGCTCATAAAGGCATGTGCACTCCTCCTAATAGAGACTTAATAAGCAGATTTGCTCTAATTGTAAGATGAAACCACTATAAGACTTCAGCTGTATTCTAGAACTTAGTGTAGAATTATGCACACAACCATATAAGTAAGTCAGCTCATGCAGAGAAATAAGGCCTCGAAACATTACATTTCTGGAAGGAACAAAGGCACTACTGATTAAAAAGGCTAATAAAAGAAGGAGTATAAACTGTCAACCACAAAAGCTTTGCATTATACATGGTAACAGCACAAACAAGGCAATAAAATAAGCAAAGGACAAAAGGTAATTGGACGTCTTTATACTTCTTTCTGTCTTCTTATGTTGGCACTATCTGTGACAGGAAGTGGGAGCTGTAGCACTAGTGGATGCTAACCATCACATAAAGGGTCCGTGATGGAAAACATCTACAAGCCCCTGCTACCCTTTAACATATTTCAGATGATAATCCCTTCCAAAAAGCACACAATGCTTTCTTTAAGGTATCCATCTCAGATAACTGAAGTAAGAAGTGTGCCTGCATCACAACCTACCTTTTTCAGCAAGTGCAAGGGTTTAATAGTAAAGTAAGAATAACATGTATTCATCAAAATGTAAGTTCAAAACATTTGGCTAAGGACTTGAAACAAGTTTACAGGGAGAAGATTTAGGTCGAATATCAGGGGGAAGTTCTTTGCCTAGAGAGTGGTGAGGTGCTGGCACAGGATGCCCAGACAGGTTATGGATGCCCCATCCCTGGAGGTGTTCAAAGCCAGGCTGGATGGGGCCCTGGGCAGCCTGGGCTGGTATGAAATGTGGAGGTTGGCAGCCCTGCTTGTGGAGGGGGATTGGAACTTCATGATCCTTGAGGTCCCTTCCAACCTCGGCCGTTCTATGATTTGATGATCCCTGTAGGCACTCAAAGCCAGGCTGGATGGGGCCCTGGGCAGCCTGGTCTAGTATTAAATGGGGAGGTTGGTGGCCCTGCCTGTGGCAGGGGAGTTGAAACTTGATGATCCTTGAGGTCCCTTCCAACCCAAGCCATTCTGTAATTCTATGAAATACATAAAAACACTCTTCACCTCAATTTAACAGTACTGTTTGCATAATCATGGTTGTGAGAAGCCACTAGAGAAGTAAAAACTCAGGTACACGACCTTTACTCTTTCCTTATGATGTCTTCAGCTTTACAGCTCTTCTCTTTGCTCAGAGATATGGAGATCACAGAATAAAGTATGAATGTAGATGTCCCTACAACTCTTTTCCAACATCAATTATTTTACAGATTAATATTCAATATCTGCCCTCCTAAAATACTTAATCTGCAGGATAAGTATAACATAAAGGCTGCTGCAAATGCTGTTAGTGACACACATTTCTCTATAGTTTAAGCAAAATTCTACCCTGCCTTCCTATAATCTTTCTTTTTGTTACCAACACATCCTCAGTAACATGAATCATGATTACGGTTACATGTATGTTTTATGAAGCTTAGCATCTTCAGTACATTTTTCAGTTTTCAGTTAAAGCTACCACTCAACAATATAGATACAGTCTGTGACAAAGCATTTTGTCCAGCCCTCTTTCCAAACAGTCCCTGTAAGTTTTAGGGTCTGTTTTCAGATACAGTGTAGAGAGTCATATATTCTGAGCTATCAGCTACTCATACACATATGCTATTTTCCCCTAATTGTTGTCTGATGTGAAGAATTCTTCAGAGTCTTCCTGAATTGGCTGTCATGAAATTATTTTCCTCTAGATCATGTAAAACAAATAAAAGGCATGATGTATTGCAGCATTCTAGGAAATAAATTCAATTTCATTCATTTCACTCCCTATTTCTCTTTGTCATCTCATCACAGCCAACCATAATAGTAAAATTTTATTTCATGGGGAATTAAACACGAGCTATTTTGCACATCCAAACTGAAGAATTTGCATTATCTGAAGCCTGGAGTTGGTGAGTCTCTTTAGTAGGTCAAAAAATAATATGGAACTATTACTGTATGTGCCCAACAGATTGAAATTCTTGTTTCACCAATGTATGGGAACTGTTGAATCACGGCCTGAACCTCTGATTGACCACCTGAGGCAAGCACTGAGTCAGCTGCAGGGGCACAGGTGAATGCAGTTTTACTTGAGTGACCAGAAGCCTGGCTCCACCCCTCCTAGACCCCATTTAAGGGCTGACTCCAGGTGGAAGCATCTCTATCTGGAGATCCTCCCTTGGGGTTCCCTTTTGTGAGCCTATGATGCAGGTAAAATCTTTATTTCATTTCTGTTTTGTAATGGGATAATCTCTTAAATCCAACATCTCTATACCTGTTTGCCATACACACCTACTACTGAAGCTGCATTAGTAAAAACAATTCCTTTAAAATGGTTCAAAAATCTGTGATGCATCTTCTGTTAGGAGGGACCTGTTAAGGTGCGACCTCAATTAGGATTTTGGAGAAATTTTAAAAATAAAAGTTTCTTTTGTTTTAAGTTAACAGATCTTTGCAAATATCTTCTCAGCATTCACTATTCTATTTCTTTATATCTGGGTATACGCTGCAAAAGAGTAGGTAGTGGTATAGTATGTCACAATAAAAATGAATCACTAATTAAGAATGCCAGTGGAGGCAAGTGAAGCAGATAAATAAGAACTAATTGCAATTTGTGTATTTATAAGCTTATGCATCCTAAGAAATCAGCTCATGTATTTTATCATGAAAACTGACTTCCCGTATTACTGAATAAGATGGATCTGATATGACTGTAAGTCAGCAGCTCAGAAAGGAGAACAGTAAGTAGCACTTCTTGCTCAGATTTCTGCTTCAGATTTCATAGTTGTCCACAAATAAATAAATAAACAGAAATTTAAACAACTAAAAAAAAGCTAGAGTATATTTAACAGCACTATGTATATAACAGTAAAATTTAGTGATCCCATCAATATTTTTGATGGAGAAGAAACCTGCTGCAGCCTACTGAAAAATGAGAAGTATCATATCAACCCACTGTCCAACTGGTAAACATTTGGCTGATGAGCTCCTGTTATTTTAGCCCACTTTGAGAGATACTGCCCACAAAAAAAGTCAACATATAAACTGAGTTGTAAAAATGATTTCACTGTATGCCAATGACACACAGTCTATGGATCTTTGTAGAATTTGATCTGACATGTTTACTAAGATCAGTGGTACTAAGGGCAAGGCAGAGGCTGAGGGAAAATAAAAATTCAGCAGAAGAGTTGAGTAACTTGAGTGTATTGTAGGTTCATATATTTCATCATCATCTAATTTCATATCTTCCATCTTCATTGGGGAATGTTGACCTACGTAATTCACTGGATAAAAACAAAAATACTGGGAGTAGTAATGCTCTGAGCCTGGCTACTTGTCTGTCTTATGGTGGTGGTCTCCCACTACAGTACTTTCTTAACACTGCTAAAGTCTCTCTTGAGATTTCCCTCCTTTTTTTTTTTTTTTTTTTATGATGCAGCCTCACAATATAAAATGTAGACTCTTTCTTACCTGTACCATCAGGTCAGACATATTGCAGACTTGTCAGTGATTGAAATCTGGGTAAGAAAGGGAAGGAAAGACCAGAGACCAGTAATATAAATCTTTAACTCTGATTTCTTTTGGAAAATGGAACAAAAGTATTTGTTCAGAAATAAAGGTGGTCAAAACCAAACCAATTTATTAAATAACACTTAATATCAGGAAAATTATTATTCTGAAAGATCCTCAACTGTGCTGAGTCCACTCTGGGCACAAGCAGAGTTTCTGGTGGGTTTTTTTTGCTCTAAGATATTTTAATATTTTGAAAGAAGAAAACAAAATGAACTAGGGATTTCCATTTTTTCCTGTTCTACACAGAGTTAAATCAATATTTAAAATAATTTGAAAAGAACCACAAAGGCACATGACCTGAAGATACATATACAGGCAGTAGAATTTACATCCCTACTAGGTGAGTTTTCTTGTGCTCATAATCCTGATATAACACAGCATTTCTTCTCCAGTATTTTTGGCTGCCTTTTTAACTTCTCTTTGTAAGGGATATCTACAGGAAAAAATCCTCTGGATATTCTCTCATTTGTATGCTTTGGCAACTGCAGGTAGAAGCTGAACTAAAAAAATACAAGATGATCTCCAGAGAATGTTGTTAATAACCTAACACATATTTCACTGAAAAATGGAATAGATCCACCCAGTGTTCACTGTATTGGTGAACAGAGCAGCAGGTTGAGTCAGGTTCCAAAGATCTTGTTTTTTGACAAATTTTTTGTACAGTCATATTCTGGGTTATGGAGGAAAAAAGTTTTTATTTACCTTAAATGAGCTTGTAGTAACAAAACATAAAATCACTACTAATCTAATAATCAAATTAATCCAGTTAGCTTAATAACACAAACTGTACAACACTAAATTGACCATCCAAAATTTTCCATGTGCCTAACAGTAAATCAATATAATCAGAATTGAAACATATGGCATCATAGTAATAAAACAAAAGGGTTCAAGTCCAGATTTGTGAATGTTACTGTATAATCTAATTGGATAGCTACATGTAATTTAATAGCCTGGGATATATTAATAACAGATAGTTATGACCTACTTAATGTTAAAATTTAACAACTAGTTGCAAGTACTATTCCAACAGAGAGAGTGGATTATTATTTTAGTATAGAAAAAAAGTAATTTCAAAATAAATTTTAATGTGAAAAATGTTTGGAATTTGTATGAGAGAAAGCATTTAACAATTAATATACTGTGTTCATTCACAGAAGAAATAGACATCCACAATTTTTTTCCTACATTTCTTTTCTACGTTCAGAAGGTTTTGCTCTTGCATACATGGCAAAGAATAATTTCTGTACCTTAGGAAGCGTGAGAAGGAGTCCATAGGTTACATCTTTAAACTTGGTATTTAAGTTTCAAAATTTTCACAACACAAATCTTGAACTCGGGCATATATTTAAGAGGATTCTTTTCCTAACAGAAGGCCGAGGTCTGGCAGAGAAAGCATTTTACTTCTTAAGAGGTTTAAAGAGAAAACATGAACGAGATTTACTGAGATATTCTGGAGCTACATGGAATAATAAAATGAGAGCCTGAACAATGAACATGCTGGAGGAGTCTGGATTATGGTATCAGCCCTTGTAGCCATATTCAGAAGGTTTAAATTCTTCTCTAGTCTCTCTAGGAGACTGTTTCTACAGCGTGTATTACTGGCTTACTGCAGGTGTTCAGAGATTCCTAGCTGAGAGTGGATGCCATGTCAAGTGAACTGAACAATCTGAAGGTGACATAGGGTAACATGCAAGTTTATGTGCTGTGAAGAATTTCTTAAACAAATTAGAATTACTCTGGTTTAGGCTTCAATCAGTTTGTAGTTTTTTGTTTTTCAGGGATGTCAAGGCAAGTCTGACAACATGATGCAAGGTTTGCTTCCAGACCTTACAGATGACCTGAAACAACAGTTCAAGCTGTTTCTGACCTTAGACTTGGCTCTGTTGAGCCTCATTTGGTACACATGGGCCCAATTTTTAAGCCTGTCAAGGCCAATTTGGATGGCAGAGTTTCCTTCTGTGTCAACTTCACCACTCAGCTGGGTGTCATCAGCAAATTTGTCTGTCACTGATGTGACGAGCACCAGTCTCAAGACAGACCTTTGGGTGATACCACTCATGACTGACCTCCACCTGGACATAGAGCCACTGACAACAACCCACTGGCTGTGACCATCCAATCAATTCTTTATCCACCAAACAGTCCAGTCTCAAACCCATATCTCTCTAACCTAGAGACAAGGATGTGATGTGAGACCATGTCAGAGGCCTTGCAAAAGTCCAGGTAGATGTCATTAGCTGTTTTTCCATTGTCCATAAAGGTCTTCACTCCACCATAGATGGCTACCAGATTGGTGAGACATGATCTGCCCTTTGTGAAGCTGTGCTGGCTATCTTGAATCACTTCCTCAGCTTCTACCTGCCTTAGGATCTCTTTCAGGAGGATCTGCTCCATGATCTTCAGAGGCACAGACATGAGGCTCACTGGCCTGTAGTTCCCAGGTCTTCTACTCTCCCTGTCTTAAAAATGGGAGTGATTTTTTTTTTCTCTTTTTCACTGTATAGTCTCAGGCTTGGGGAAAAAACTTGACATTGTAGTACAGCCTATAGTGTTGGAAATGAAAGTAAACTACCTGAACTAGTGAAGCTGAGGAAAAACAGAGTGCACTAGAAAGGTTATATATGGTTTTACTGTCACAAATGACAAGCTCTGTCATTTTACATGAAAGATAAAGTGTTACTTTAGCAAGAATAGAAGAAGGCTAATAAACTTCCTAAGTTACTACAGGAAGGATCTTTTGAAGGAGCAGCTAATTACTTTCCTTTTTATTTGTCTTTTTCCTTTCCCATGCAAACTTCATACACAAGATGAACCTGTGGAGTAGTAAACATCTCATGAAGTAAAATTGTATTGCATGTGCTTGCAACCCATCAACATGCTTTTACTCTGAAAATGAAATCAAAACAGCTTTGGGTTTAAAAATAGCTTCTCTTGTCTCAGACACAAATAAGAAAACCCTTTTCAGTCTCATTTTGTAGACCAGTAAATGAGGTGAGATCAAGAGTTCATCTTCATATTGCAGTGTGAACTACAACAGTAAGTATCATCAATCCTGTTTGAACAAATAAGCAGTGCTTTGGGGAGATGGATGGGAGCAGAATGCAACTGGCCTTCAGGAAGCTCCATCTTGGCTGAACTACTGCTGGTCTGACCTCCACTTCTGCAGATTCCCTGCAGTGTGCTAGGACATCATGTCCAGGAGTGCCGGAAACTGATGACAGTGCTCAACCCAATAAAGATGAGCCTCAGTAAATGTTTACTTGTAGTCTACTAGCAAGTTTCTGACTGAAGAAAGGTTGTCTATGTTATTTCATTCTCCGTGTTTCTTTGAAACATGGACAGCTGCTTTTGCCAAACTGCTGAACTATATAACAAATCTGCAATATCCACAAACAGGGGTAGGAATGAGATACTCCAGTTTATTTTCATTTGATGGGGCTTAACTACTGAGCAGGGTGTTTAGAAATCAAAGGCTAATACCAACTCTCTTTATGACCTCTTTCCCTGCCATATGTGGGTCTGTTGTACTGAAATTGCCTTTTCAGGATGAAAATTGGAATGTAAATGGGACAGACTTCAAAACAGGTGAAAATTGTGTTTGTAAAGAAATGCAGGTAGTATAGTTAAGTTTTCTGTTGCAATCTGAGCTTACTGTCCTGTGTTTCTAACACTGACAGAAGAAATGAACTGTGTAAAATCTATTTTCTCCATCTCGCAGAAGGAATGCATATTAACTGGTATTAAAGTAAGATGTATACGTCACTTTAAAATAATTATTTTTTAAATCTGCATTTCTTTATAAGGTTATGGAAGACTACTTATCTTTTCAAAGAGCTAATTGATTTAATACGCAGAATTCTATGCCGGCTGTTCCTTTTCTATGTTCTTCTTAATGTTTATATTTTTTAGTTTTTTTGTAACAAAAGATCACTATATTAAAAAGCAAACAGCATAATTCCAGTACAAAACAAACCTATTAACCAGTTTTTACCTGGTACTGATTTGCATTTGGATAGAATGATAAATCACTTTGCTTTTGAATAAACAAAAGATGCTACTGTTTTAGTAGACCATAATTTTACCCGTAGGCTTACAAATTTTCCACCCTAAACAATTAAACAAAGGAATGTGATCCTGAGACCAGCAGCTGGTGTTGACAGGAGCAGTCACAAGACAGCTCCCAAATGTGTTGCTAAGTGTTCCTTGCAAGTTACGAGAGGAGAGGAAAAGAGAGACCTCACCCATATGTGTGCATTGCGTTTTTGTTTTGTTTTGCTTTTTTAGCTGTCACAGTTTCACAGGTCATCTTCAATTCCTATGAAAGACAAGATGAGTAACACAGCTTTGGTAGTTTGCCCAAGCATAAATCAGGAAATCTTGGAAAGCAAGTTATATTGCACTTAAAAAGCAAATGAATCAAGAACATTGTAGGAGGTGTGAAAAAAAAAAATGATTTTTTGGCTCTGGATTATCACTGTGTACAGATCAGACATATCAGCCTTCTGCTTTGTTAATTAGCTCACACTGACAGTGATTTCAATGGAACTGTCTCATTCAGTATGAAGGTGGGACAATTTTTGCAACTTCAAGTTTCAATTAAAAGAAGGCCTATAGTAATATTTTACTTAGTACTCATCCGCAGCTCTCAGATCAGAAAAAAATCTCACTGCTGAGATTACTGCTGTGCATGAAAGAGGAAACAGCCAGAAGTGGGATCTGGAACACTGGAATCTACCTTCTGGTTTTCTTTCAAAGTCTTCTTAAAAATAGCTGTAGATTGTGGTACCACATTACCGTACCTGTGAGGCCAGATTTGGAATGAAGTTCAGTTTGTACATACAGCTGAGAGGACTGAGAGAAGAGAATTGACTTCACTTCACTGTACAGTTCTGCTGGTTTGATCATACTGACAGCTTGTTCCAGCTATTTTGCATTGGATTCACTAGAAGAATGAAGATTTTTTACCTATTTACCTACACTGAAAGACATCAAACAATCTGTAGTATGTAAACAATTGTTATCAGTATACTTCTTTTTACTACTACTCCGTCATTTATTTTGTACTTCTACTGTAGGTTTATATTCACCTAAATCAACTTTTATTTCAGGGGACAGTAGAGCTGGTCCTAGTAAGTGATCCTGACAGCATGTTGAAAGCTTCATGCAGCTAGAAAGAATTTGGCAGTAACCTCACATGCATAAAACATATATATATAGAGAGAGAGAGAGCGCATCATAGTATCACTAGGGTTGGAAAAGACCTTCTAGATCATCCAGTCCAACAATCCGCCTATTGCCAATAGTTGTTTAAAGGGTAAATACGGTGGTTTTGCCCAGCCTCAGCAGAAGCTAGAGAAGTGCAGTAAAGCACACCATGGAAATTCTTAATTGCTTGGTAAAGTGACGGAGTGCAGTGGTTTTGTAACCATTCTGTAGGAACTCATGCATTTAGAGGGCTGTGTTAAGAGGATAGGCACTACACATGATGGATGCCTCAAGGAAGGTGCAGTACTCAAATTCTCATGACTTTGGGTCTCAGTTTTAGGCTCTTTCTCAAGTATCACTGAGGCCCTTTGCATAGAATTGTAGAGTTGTAGTATCATAGAACCGTAGAATCCTTAGAGTTGGAAGGGATCTTTAAATGTAATCTAGTCCAGCTCCCCTGCAATGAACAGGGATACCACAGCTAAATCAGGTTGCCCATGGCCTGATCCAGCCTCACTTTGAAAGTCTCCAGGGACGGTGCATCAACCACATCTCCAGGCAACCTGTTCAGTGTTTCACCACTCTCACTGTAAAAGACTTTTTCCTTATATCGAACCTAAATCTACTCTCCTTTAACTTGAAGTCATTTCCCCTTGTTCTGTCACCACAGGCCCTGCTAAAGAGTCTGTAGCTCCCCTTTAGATCTTAAAGGGCTATCAGGTCACCTTGGAACCTTCTTTTCTCCAGATTGAAGAGCCCCAGCTCTCTTGGCCTGTCCTCATAGGAGAGGTGTTCCATTCCATGGATCATTTCTGTGGTTCTTCTCTTGATGCAATCCAACAGATCCATGTCTCTCTTGTACTGAGGACTCCATATCTGGACACAGTACTCCTGGCGAGGCCTCACCAGTGCAGAGCAGAGGGACAGGATCACCTCCTTTGCCTTGCTGGCCATGCTTCTTTGGATACAGCCCAGGATATGATTGGCTTTGTGGGCTGTGAGGGCACATTGCTGGCTCATGTCCAACTTCCCATCCATCCATCATCATTTCTGGCAGGGCTATGCTCAATACTTTCATCCTCCAGTTTTTATTAGTAATGAGGGTTGCCTCAATCCAGGTGCAAGATCTTGCATTTGGAACCTCATGAGACCCCACTGCTCAAGCCTGTCTAGGTCCCTCTGGATGGCATCTTGTCCCTCTGCCATGGTGATCTTATACCTGTTTTATCAGTTTTGTTAACGAGTCTACTTATCACGTATCATGGCAAGATGCAATTATAAACAGTGTAGGTCAATGGGATCTTGATTTTATCAAAATAACCCTTGCAAAATTTTGACATCAACTCTCTCTTTAAAAAGTATGTAAGGTGTGAGAATTATTCAGTTAGATCAAATAACTGAGTAATCCAGACTCCGAATATCTTGAATATTATCTGAATATCTTTTTATTAACTTTTACTAAGACCAATACATAAACTTGCAAATGTTGAGAAAATTAATTTCTTATGTATAAAATAAATGACAGCAGAACTGTGAATGATGCTGGATTTCTCCATATATTTAAATGAAATTATGTTTAAATGAGAATTGTAATGATTCTCAATGAAAAATGAATGATTTTATAAGTGCATGCAGTCTAACTCCAAACATAGTGAAGAGTGAACTCACTACATCTGACAGTAAGCTGTTCAATTTCATAATGTTTTGAATCTTTTTCTTCTTTTTTTTTTTCTGTTAATTTACCTACCTTCAACTTTCACATCTTACGCTATGAACTTTGCCTAGCAGAGCAGCTCTCTGCTTACAAATAATTAGCAGTGAGAAAGGAGAAAAATGATATATATCATTATATCAATATTATCTACCTACATTTCTTGAGGAAGTAGAAATACACCATCCACTTGACTAACCTCGGGATGAAAAATTGATACCGAACAACCACAGCAGGTACATGAGGGATGAGGTGAGACATCAGTGAGAGCCAATAAGCCTGCAGAGACAGAAAGAAATTGTCAGTACAAGACCAAAAATAAACTGTAAATTGGTGATTAAGATGTAATTGTGCTCCATGCTGTTCCCACTACCTAGAAACTACTGTACTGAGTCCCGTGCTCAGAAGTGTTCACGGTACTCAGTTGATTGATTCAAGACAGATTCTTACTGGCAGGATTTTGTTCTAATGGAAAGTATGAGCAAAGACTTAGTAACTGAAATTGCTGCAGGGTCCCCAGGACAGCCAAAATGATAGCACTTTATGAAAGATATCCACTGGGGAAAAAAAAAAAAAAAGAAAAAAAAAGAAAAAAGAGAGAGAGATTGAGAGAGAGAGAGAGAAACATTTCTTCCCAATGTAATTGAAAACATGTTCCACACAGTTTTGGCTAAATATGAGGGCTGCCTTTGTAAGAGAAACCAGTTTGGAAGTACACTAAGAATTCTAGCAAAACACCTGGGCATATTGCCATAAATATAAAAAAAAAAAATAGTGTGAAACATGAATTTGAACCTCAAACATTGTTCTTGGTTTGGTGGCTCCCAAAAATATATCATCAGAATCAGTGAAGTTTTTATCTACATACCTAAGCGTAGACAAATCCAGTACCAAGATTATGACTCAGTAGCTTCCTGAGTCTGGCTATTGAGACAAATTATTTCATCTTGTAGTAAAGGGCAGGTAAAAAACGTTTTATTTTTTCTGCAATTTACATATATCTTTACTGTTAAAACAAGAGCATAGCAAAATTAGCTATATCCACATTATTAGCTGACTATGATTGCTAATTTGCTGGGCTCAAATCAATACAGGGGTCAGAAAGCAAATGTTAGTTCTAATTTATATGCTTGTCTGAACCTCCTACACATTGTTATAGAGTGCTAAAACACTCCAGGAGATAATAAGGCTATACATTCCCCTGAAGGCAGTCTGGAGCTGACCCATTTACTTCTGGAATTAGAAAATTCAGTTCTCTTTTGTTGTAGGATTTTCTTAATCTGTATCAATATCTTGAGACACAACGGCCAGTACTTCTTTTCTGCCTTCATCTCAGGCTCCCTCTTACTTTTCAGACTAAATTCCAGCACACAATAGAGGCATCTTCTCCTGGTTCTCAGCCAAAGAGAGTGAGAACCAGGAGTATTTTATTGGTTCCACTGAAGCATCCATTGACTTTTATTATTTTTTTAAATACTGTATTTAGAGTTATTTGTAAGAAAATCTGGATCCCATGCCATCTTGATTCTCATAGATTGCACTTTCAGTTCTTTTACTGCAGTGTTAGGGTTGGAGTTAAAAGCTGTTAGCAGTTACCACCAAGGCAAGAACTATTAATGGGCAGAACCTGCTATAGTGGGTAATAAATCAATAAAAAAATAAACAAACAAACAAAAACCCACAAAACAATACACACACACAAAAGCAACAGCAATGCAAAACACCTGCAATACACACACACAAAAGCAACAGCAATTCAAAACACCTGCAATAATGGGTTACCTTAAAATGAACAATAGACATTATATGCCCTGACTAATTAGTAAATTCATTGTGTAACATTCAGGAAAAAAGGAATGTGTTAATTTCCCAGAAGGAGGATATATCTGAATCCCTATTCCTTGACCCTTTAAGAAGCACATTAGGGAGAGAATCAGAGCTGCTGTATCTTGCAATTTAATTAGGCGAGTGTTTAAGAAAAACTAATTATTTGGTAGATCCTTCATCTGTAGTTTTTTCTCATACAAATGAATAACTGCAAGATGGGTTCCTAATTACATCTTATCAACTATTCAATCTATTCAGAGTCCAAGAGAGAGGAGTGTATATGCAGTTACTTGAATGCTGTTATCCACTATTCATTGCATTTTTTTCTGTAAGTTTTCTAGAGTGGAAGTGCTAAATAAAGTGAAGTGGAATGGCAGACCTGTGTAGAATAGTTCATTTTCCTATTTTAAATTTTCTTTTCTTCTCTATCCAATTTCTGTAACTCTGTATCCACCTTTGACATTGGTTCTTGTTATTTTGCTTAAATAGTCAAGGGGGGATACTGCTTCAGTGAGCAAAAAAGTATTAATAAGTCTACCTCCATAACAGTTTTACTGTCGGTCACTAGAAAACTGGCAGAGTAATTGAATCTGGGAGTGACAGGAAAATGATAAATTTTTACAGAGAAAAAAAGTCAATACTAGAAAAAGTAAGCAATCTTTTTCCAGGCTCTAGTTTTGCACAGAGAGAAATATGCAAGACAATTTATTCTAGCTGAAGTCTTCCAGAAATGAATCATAATATCTGTAATGTGCATATACATACTGTAATTTAACTGGTCTTTAGAACAGTGAATCTCTAGTGTGAAATTTTCCTTGTTAATGATCAGCATAAGCTATCGTTCTTAATGCAATTATGAATCTAAGGCTTACAGTCTATAGGCAACAGAGTAACAAGATGATATCATTAAACTTCTCATTTGGTTCAGTGATATCTATAGGGTATAAGCAGCCATTACCATAAGCAGCTCACTTTTTGTATCAGCAAAAGAGACCCTAGCATAGATTCAATGACATATTATAGGCTCTTCATTCCCTAAGCTATGCAAATAAATTGTTCCAGCATCGGCACTTTCTTTCTTTTTGTTTTGAATAACATTAAAGAAAAAAAGGTACTGCAGATAGGAAAAGAAGCTTTCAAGATGCCAAGAGCAACCCAGTCTTCCAGACTCTTTGGGGAACTTTTTCTCCTTGAAGGAAGACCCAACGTACAAGGACTATCATCCAACTACCATTCAACATCGGATAGCTTCATAAACAGGACCCAAGACCTACACTAGGCCACTTGCCCTAACACCTGGGAGCCAGAGCCATCCCATGAAATTTACCAGCAGAACTAGTGTAACTACCTCCCATAGCCTCCAAAAACCTCTGTAGATACCGTGGCATGCCTTCCTTCACCTCACTTGGGTCAGTAACCTGATGGGAAAGGCCTAACACCTTTCACCTCAGTAGGAAAGCTGTACTTAATCCGGGTGGCATTGGGTTGATAATGCATTGTGAAAGCCTAGAGCTTTCAGCGACTGCATCAACAGCATAAGCTATTGATTCTCAGCTAATGTCTCTTTCAGTAGCACATGGTCTGTCAGCAAAGTAAATGGGCCTTCACTAAAAGATTTCAGCAATTCACTTACTAGGCAAGCAGACACTCTTAGCCGCCCCATAGTATAGTAAAAAAAAAAAAAAAAAAAAGTCGTATGTTCCTTGTCTACACTGTCTTACAAGGCAGACACTGCAAATCCCAGAGCAGAAGTTTCTGTACATGCTATTTGTCATCACCACTGTGGCTAGTCTTTTCAGTGCCACCAGTTCAGCAAATGATGGGTAGTGTGCTGGCACACCCAGCTTCTTTTTGGAACCACAGGGATTATCCTGGGTGAATAAGCACAGTTCTTTCTGTTACATGTCTATCAGACATTACATATCCTTTTAACAACAGATAGCTAAAGAAAAATGAACTTATTCTCACTGGTCTTAGAATAAGATAATCTTTATCAGTGGTGAAACTATAGATCAGGGCCTACAAAGAGGACGTCTTTCTTCATCCCTTCTTAGAGGTACTCCAGAATATATAGCTTTTCTTCCCATAACAAGCACTGAATCAAACAAGTACTACAGTATCCTGAGGGTAGAAAAAGTAACATAATGAACTTTAGAATACAATAGATATAAAGAGATAAGAATATTATATTTTTAGACAAAGTATAATAAGAAATGGAAAATTCAATCAAGGTGACAAGGTTCACTTTGGATGTAAACTAAAAAAAAGAAACAAGCAACAACAGCAACAAAACCCAAACCCTGGAACACACATTCTTCAATCAAACAATTAGGAAGCCTGTTACTACTGTCCAGATAGTGAAAAGGAAAAAGCAAGGAGGTTTTCACTGAACTTATTAATCCATAGATACATCTCGATATGGATATATCACTGGAAAGAGTCAAGAGCATCCACCATTCATTACCACACCATGTAATACTGTGAGGTTTTTAAACTCATATACCTATAGCTAATGAACAAAACCTTAGGAAAAACTAACAATTTACTATCTGCCTAATTCCCTTTTTAGGGAAATTTTAGGGAAATTGCCTATTATCTAGACAAAATTTTAGCTTAAACTCTACTATAATAAAGTTATAAAATTTGAAGAAACAGTAATTTCAATAAACTTGATCACAAAATAAACTTTAACACTGGTAACCAAAACAGAATATTTTTTCTGATTGAATGTTACAGAATGCTTGATAGAAAGTACTTTTATCATCTTTTATTACTTCTGTCTGAATACAGAATTTAAATTCTAAACCATCTATAGAAAGCTAAATATTCTTACCATGTCAAAATTTATAGAGAAGAAAACTGCATTTTATTTTATGTTATTTACATTTCTGTTATTGTTATTTTATTTTATTTTATTTTATTTTATTCTCATTCTTAAATTTGCTTTACTCAGGAGGACAACTGGCCTGCTTAGTAACTGATATCTCACACCTACAGAAGGTTCTCTACATCCCCTATAATAAAGTTCATGTGAAAGTAAGGGTAACTTCCTTTAACAGAAGGAAAAAAAAAAAAGGATTTTAGAGATGTTTTATGAGGATCTGCTCGAGAAACTGAACAGTGTGAGTCTTCGATAAACAGCTCTTTAACACAAAACTGCTAAAACACTAATGCTATTAAAGAAGAGCTAGTAACTGCATGGGTATGTTCTCATCTATTGACATTCTACTCCCAAAATAAAATTTTCATCCATGAATAAATCCAGTCTTAATTAATCTTAAGGACTGAGACTTAAAATCTGTTGTGTTTTTTTTTTTTTCTTCACTGGAATATTAGAACTGTCCTTGCATTTCACATCTGCTTTAATTAAATTCTTGATGTCTGCTGGACAAAGTCTGTCACTGCTCACAACATAGTAGTCTGCATTGCTTTGCCTTTCAGGGTGAAAAATCCACGTTGTGAAGTTTTTATTCAGTCAATACAGAGGACAAAATTTGAGGAGCAGTTATATGCTGTTCTTCCTACAGTGCATGTTTTCTAGGCTGTTTTCCCTAAACCCAAGATTTCCAAATCAGAAATGCTGAGTGAGTAAAACCAGAAAGGTCTTTAAAAGACATTTAATCAACTAAATGTCAGATATTTCTGATGGATAATTGTTTAATCATTTCTTTAAAATCTCCAGTGATGTGGACTCCGTTTCCTATTCAGGAGGCAGTTAATTCCATTTATTCTCACCCTTACACTCAGCACATTTTCTTCTACCATCTAATCCACATCTTTGCCACAAATTAAGTTGCTTGGTGTCTTATCCTTTGGAAGGAATGTATTGCCCTTTAACTTGTAACGCTAAGTGTATTTATAATTGACAACTGTTATTACAACTTTTCTCTGTTCATTGTCCTCTACATTAAAAAGCTTCAGTTTCATTTTTCTTCATACAGTTTTTTTTTTTTTCTTGACCTCTGATCCATTCTTTTTCTTTGCTTTGGATTTGTTAAAAGGTCATGTGTAACCTGAACACTGTAATTCAGCTGTGGCCTTATTAAAATGTAAATACTTTGAGTTTTACACATTCTGTAGACACCATGATCTATACATATATATTGTGGAAGCAGTGTGTCACTGTTGATTGCTACTTGGTCTGTGATCCATCTTATTCCCTGTAATTCATGCATTTTGTGCATGTTCTTAATTAATTGTTTTACTGTTTTCAGGAAGATTTTAAGGCTTAATCCTTAAGATTAATTAAGAAAGAGTTTATTCATGGATGAAAATTTAGGGGGAAAAGAATGCTAATAGATGAGAACATATCCATGCAGTTACTAGCCTCTCTTTACTAACATTTTTGTTTTAGTAGTTTTGTGTTGTAGTGTTGGTAGTTCAAATTCTCAGGATGGATCTAACGTATTGAAAAATGCCAGATAAGTGATTATGTAAACTGACTATCATGTGGCTGAGGAAATAAGTGTTTGCAAAGGGATCTGCTATAAACCTCGTGTAGTCATGCTCCAGTAATAGAATATTTAATTAAGTAGAATATTGTAATCTCTTACTGACTTCTACCTACAGTCAACTTTTCAAACAGAAGGTAACAGTGCTGCTGTGAAGGAGCAGCTACAACATTTATTACAATATTGCATTTACCCAAGGAGAGAATGCTGTAACCATTAACACTGTAAACAGAAGGCTTAAGTTTTCATATTCAAAATGTTCATCTGGCCTCCTATATATCTATTTACTTCAGACAAAATATATTTTATCACAGTACCATGAGGATAAAGTTGTCATTAATGGCTGCAGATTCAGATCTTGTTGCAGTGAGGGACAAAGATGAGATGGAAAAGATACCAGCAACAAAGGCATGGTAGTAAATATTTTAGTACTGCAGGTTACAAGGTTTTGTTCATTGAAATACATTAAAACGTCTCCTAAACCATAAGCTTTTAGATCTCATCTCCTCTTTAAAATTTCCCTAGCAAGGCCATACAGCCCTTGCATGAAACAGCATCACTCCGACAAGTTCCACATTTCCTCAGCAGCTTTTTTTTCTCCTGGGGATATGGGGCACCTCCTGCTCTCGTCTCCATGGACAGTGTGGCCAGAGAACAAGATATGACTCCCTGTGCCAGGGGCAAAAGCACCTCGTGGCTTACCCCTGATATTTGCTCCCTTCGGATTGAAATGTGCCCTGGAGTTTATTAACTGTGTTCTGCAATGCTTTGTAGAAGCTCCTGTCTTTTGTGAAGGATCCCTGAGAGAATAAACAGGCAGAGTGCACAATAATAATTTCTGGATTTACGCAACTAAAGAGTAAACCTTTTCATGTTTATGGCACTGAATGACTGATGCTTCTAAGATCTGTTTTATATCCTCCTTAAAACATCTTTCCATTATTTAATCCTTTGGTTTATTTTACTTCAGAAGCTAGGTGCATATAACCTGCTGCCTTTCACTGGTATTTGATAAAATAAATGTAGATCTATTAAAATACGGTTCATTTAAAATAAATTGTGTGCTTCCATAAAGAATGATTTGGCACTATGCTTGTACATAAAATGAGATGAGGTGGCTAAAAGCTAAAAGTATTGCATTCAGAAGCAAGAAGCATTCAGCTTGTGATGTGTTAAATAAAAATATTCTAATAGCTATGCTGAGTTCCTGCGGATAGGGCTTCACGCTATAGCAAGGCTCTGAAATTTGACAAAATTATATTGGTATTAAAACACATTTGAATGCAAAGGGCACATGCAGTGTTAGAGAGTTTATACAATAAGGACAGTGTATATACCCTGGACTGGAGCCTCTGGAGTTTTGGCAATTGCTATGATAAATTTAATACTTTCAATAAACATTTATATCGGTAGGAACTGAGTATACAAAATATCCAGCATAATCAGACCATCGCATAATACTTGTCCTAGAGCTGAGAAATTATCCTAGGAATATTAATGCATTATAAGGAGAGAAAAGGCTACATGAACATCCCAGGAAATAGCTCTTAAATGGCTTATAAGTCCCTCCGGTAAAAAATGGGAAGAAGCCTCCTAAAGCCAGAAAGGCCCTCTTGTAAGACAACTCAAAGTAAACAATTTTAAGATGAATTTTGTCAATAGGAAGAACTATAATAAACATTTAGAGTTGAAATAAGCCATTTTATTGGTTTTGTTTGAACTGATTTAGGAGGAAGCAGGAGAATACTCAAGACAGAAAATAATTAATGTAAATAATGCATGGGAAGCTTTTACACTGATGCTTCCAATTGCAGAAATGTGATTAGCATTTCACTTCTCAACTGGCAGTTTTAGGTCACTGGCCTAGTCTAGCATGAATAAAATTAGCGAATGAAAAATGGCAATCATGAAGCAAAATTAAAGAAGGCGATTTGGAAAGGGAACTTTTGCTACATCAAGTAAAGAAGATTAAATTTAATACCTCATTTAATGTCACCATTAATCTGTCATTGCACTGGGTCAATATGTGTAGAGGCAAATGGAGACAAAGAGGAGACTCTGGGTAATGGGGCTTACGTACATTTCCTTCACTTCGGAAGTTTGACTTGGTAAAGATTAAACAGACAGAAAATGATTAGTCCTGGCCTTTGCAGTGCCCTTGAGATCTGGGACCCTCCCTAAATAACTGAGTAATCACAGATGATGACATTAGGCTCAGAGGCACAACTCCTGGAAAAGCATTTCTCTAGTTACAGGTAAACTCCTTCACCAATGGTTTTCAGATTCTGGCAAAGCTGTGTACGTGGAGCTGTCCTCAAGGTGATATATTAAGTCCCCCCCCAAATCAAATAGTATTTCACTATCAGTAATGTGATATGCTCTTCACACTTACTGCTCTCATAGTCCACATTTTTAATCTATAGATAGATATACACATATATGTGCATATATGCATGAATATGTATATACATAAAACATCTTGATTTATAAATAAATTAAAACCCATCTGCACATTCAGGTTCAGGTATAGGTTTAAACCATAATCAACTAAGTGTGAGCATAAAAACAGCTTCCAGAACTGGGTCACACTACTTGACTACAGTTTCCACTGTTATTTATAGAAAAGGAAACTAATCTACTTATACTTTTTTATAATTGTGTACTTGAAGGCCATTGGTTCCTATAAATGCAAGGAAGTATGAATCTTATTTTCCATTAATTTTCATATAGAGTCACTGTTTAAAGTTTTCATTTGATGCTTGATCACAGGCATAAATAACAGCCATAAGACCACAAGAAGGTCTTGCAATTGCATACAGAAATAAAAAGATTATTTGTATGTCATTGCAAGCAAAGGAGCGTTAATTGTAGTGAAATTGTGATAGGTTGTGAGAGGCAAACATTAGTAACTTCTGAAGTCTTAAAAAAATATTTTTTTTTGTGTTAGAATGTTTACCTGGAGATACTGAAAAAATTCTGTAGTCTGTAGAATCAGGCACAAGTTCTCCAATAAAACAAAAGTTACTGTTTCTAAAAGTATGAACCATTTTCACAAGAGAAGAAAATTCTGTTTAGCATTAAGGAACATTACATTATTCCATAAGCATGAAAATAAACAGTTAGATCCAAGCGGTTTAGATAAGACTATAAAGGACATTTTTCATCCTAGATTGGAGAAGTAACAGTGATACAGAAACACATATACCGACACAAAAATCCAAAGGAATTTGTTTAGATCTTAATCCCTCAGTCAAACCATATTCTCGAACAAATTAGAAAGATATGTTAACACAACATTGTTAGAGAGTCTGTCAAATTTAGTTAGCATCACCCACTGATTATCTGAAAACTGTCAGAAAAATGTTTAGAGTTGAATTCTCCCATCTTTGTTTACTGCAAAGCTATAAAATTTTATTGAAGAATCTGAAGAAAATAGATGAGTTATGAACGTATAGCTTTATTCTATTTCTCAAAACAGAATGCCTTCCTGAGCATGAAAATAGGCAACAAGAAATTGCAAGAGCAAAGTAAACAGAACATACTAGTAGCCAGTAGTCCCATATAAGATGAAGTTTGAATAGGGATAAAAAAAAGTTATTTTTCATTAGGAAACCAGAAATTAATGCAGTGTGTAAGTTACATTTGACTCCAATGATGTCACTAATGTGCACATGGAGTACAGGAGAGATGAAAACTAGGTGCACAAGTCTTAGAAGATAACAATAATAAGCCTGGGTCTTTGGTGTTGTGGTACTTGACAGGTTTGTATGTGATTGCAAAATAACAAATTACAAATACAGATGATCGCACAAAATGTTTATTCCAGGCTTGTGTTTCTAGGGGCTTACGCTCACCAAAACTTTCATCTTTTGTGCCAAAAGCATCAAAGTCCACTTCTTGTCAAAAGGTAATTTTTATCATTATTTCTTAAGAATAGGAAAATGGTTCAACTATTGGAGTAAAGATTCATTTTCCATCATTGTTTGGTTTGGTTGTTCATGCTACTTATTTTATCACAGATAGCATTAAGTAAGCTAAGGTGGAGGTGAAAAGTAGGGTCAGACTGGCCTGTGCTGGTGCAGCAACAAAAGAGAGCAGAATTTTGCTCAGTCAAAGCAGAGGAGAGTATGTAAGTATGTAGTGAGGGTCAGGAAAGTTGGACTGTCTCAGACACTGGTGACATCTTGACTTCAGATGGTCAACTGCATTGGTGTGATGGAGAGTATACTGATAGTAATGGAGCACACTGGTTCACTGGTAAAAGAGTTGTAACAATCTACTGCTTTTCGATATTCCCAGGCCAATTTTAGATGGAAGAAATAATACAGAGCTCTTTTGAGACAGCAAAAGTTACTATCTCATGGAACTAGTATTAGGATTGGATCTTCATTACTTCTGAAAATTTATGTAGTTAGGAGACTTGAATTATAAAAAGAATCTTTAAAAAGTGAAGATTAACTATTCTAAACAGAACCTTGTGATTGTATCATAAAAATAAATAGGAAATACAAACATTCATATCTCTTTATTCAACTTTTGTGCAGATGCACATCATTTATCAGATACATTTTTGTTGTGAAGTACTGATATAATGAGATCTGAAGACCAGCCCTCCACAGGACTCAGTGTCTGCAATCCATTAGCCCCCCATCAAAGTCTTTCTTGGTCTGTAAACTACTGAGAGCTAGCTACACCTGTAATAAGATTTTGAGACTGCTGAAATAGATAACTTGGCTCAACTAACTCCTCCTGTGCTTAACTGTACCACAGCAGCTGACTACAGACTCCCAGAAGAAACCATGCAATCCTCTTTTTAGATGCTGCATCCTCTTGGCTCCCAGTAGCTGAAGGTAATGATGCAAGTACTGAAGGTTTCTGAATCAAAGTGCTTTAGGTACAGATTTGCTGAAGCACCTGTTAGCTGTCTGCATCTAGGGAGGCTGAAGACTATGAGCCAGCGTTACCCAAACATCTGGGCTGCAGTTCCAGGGTCTGCATGCATGATCACAAATAACAGAGAGAATATATCCAAGTTTGTTTCTGAGTAAGACACATAGAAAACAAGATATTCTTGTAAGATACCTGCGTGGAGGTAACAGTACTTTAATCAAAGTCAACATCCATCCTGAAGCTTAAACAAAAATGAAAATTAAAGACAGAATAACTCAGAGGATACTTAACTAGAAGTCTGTAGGCAACAGGTGTTTAGAAAGAGCCATTTGACACTCAGTTAGGTGATTCTTATTTTGCAAATGAGCAGAAGAAAATGAATTACCCTATGTAAATCTGTTAAGAAGCTCAAACAAAGCTCTGGGACAAAAGAAATAAGCTGATGAATTAGAAATGAAGTTCAAAGGAGCAAACAGCCAGAGGTGCTCAGCTGTCAGGAGATGGAGTATCTCATCCATTACCTGTGGGTCGTGAAATATGGGGAATTATTGATAGAGGTGGGGAAAACTATCGGGCTTAAATGTTGACCGTTAAGGTTCTGTATGTATTTAAGGTAGTTGCACAGTATGTCAGACTAACAAAGGCTGTAAAGCATTGATTTTGGAATTCTTTAAACCATATAAATTTCTAAATTTCATTTGTTATGTTTTTCCATTATTGTTAAAAAAAAAAAGCCACAATTATTTTCAAGCTGTCACTCTTGAAGTACTCATTTCTGTAATTTAAATATTAAGACCGGAAAAAATTAAACATCAAATGTATTACATTATATTTGATGTAGGACTGAGACTCAGAAAGAATTTAAGGATCACTGAATCCCTTGAGACCTGGACTCCTGCAGCGTCTGATGCACGGACTCAGATGTGAATGATCCAAATAGTTTATTGCAAGTTCTCACATTACTTATATATCTTCACAAGTTTTCTTTTTCTAGCTTTCCTATCCACCTTTACATGTCAACAGAGCATTCTACAAATGCTCTTCAGCTGTTCATGCGGGTGCTTACCCAATCAGAGCCGTGAGCCATTCTTTCTTCTTCTAGAGGTGTCCTTGGTTCTCATGCTGTTTATCTTGCTCCACAGCTGCTGCTCTGAGCAGTTTTTCTTGTATTCCCACAGACTCCAAAATGTCTTTGTGTCTCTATATGTCAGTACATCAAATCTGCTACTAAACAGGCTGTCAAAATATGCAAGACACTTGAAATCTTTTTAATCATTCAGATATAAAAATCCTTTATCCCCATTCCCTTAATTCTCCTAGACATAAGCTTTAAAATGTGATTTTATTATTGGAAATAGTAATATATCATAACATTTCCAAGAAACAGTCCTTTTCTTAAATTGAAGATAAAGCTGTATGCCTATGTTTTTTTCTTTTTCTTTGTCATTTTAAGGACTTGAGATGAATAAGAGATCATGAAGACATTTTTGTCTTGACTGTGCTTCTTTGGCCCATACTTTTTTCTCTGCACTGCAAATGAGTATTTTTTCAACTACTGCATCAATTATAATGAAGACCTCCAAATACTGAATATCTCTGTGAAATTCAAAGAATGATTTATTTATTTATTTATTGTAAATCACTGAATAAATGAGATGGAAAGGCACCTCTGCATACAATCTTGTCCAACCTCACACTCAAGCAGGGTCACCCAGAGTTGAGTGCCCCAGTCCATGTCCAGATAACATTTGAAGATATCCAAGAAGACTCAACAACATCTCTGAGCAACCTGTGCCAGTGCTCCGTCACCAACACAGCGCAGAAGTGTTACCTGATTATTGTGGTTTAACCTGGCAGCAAATCAGCACCACCCAGCTGTTTGTTCACTGTCCCTCTCCCAGTGGGAACAATGAAAGAATTGGGAAAAAAAGAACACAGTAGAACTTGTGCACTGAGATAAAAAATTTTCACTAATACAGAAAAAGAAGGCAAAAGAAAAATTATAATAGTAAT
>PPHD01000279.1:6911-38331 GCA_002909625.1 Bambusicola thoracicus | reverse complement strand
GCACGATACAGAGGCTCACCATGCACTGACTGATGCTCAGCCAGTCCCTGAGCAGCAGCAAACCTCCCACCAACTCTCCACCATTTTTAAAGCTTTTTTGCATGATGTTGTATGGTATGAAATGTCCCTTTGGCCAGTTTAGGTGAGCTGTCCTGATTCTTCCCCCTCTCAACTTCCTGTGCCCCCACAGCCCCCTGATGGCAGGACATAGTAAGTTGAAACGTCATTGGCACTATGCAGTGCTGCTCAGCAACAACTAAAACTTCAGTATGCTATTGCCATTGCTTTTCTCCCAGAGTCAAAATACAGCATCATACCAGACACTATGAGGAAAACCAGTTCTGACCCAGCTGAAAACAGGACACTGATGTTCATATGGAACTTCCTGTGTTCCAGTTTGTGCTAATTGCCACTTGTCCCGGCAATGAGCACCACTGAAAAGAGCCTTACTGCCTTCATTTCACTCTCCTTTTGGATATTTATAGATATAAATGAGATCCCTATCAACTTTCTTTTTTCTCAGTTCCGTGTTTCTGTCTTTCCTCATAGGAGATATACTCTGTGGTGCTCTCTCCAGTATGTTCACATCTCTTGTGCTGGGAAGCCCGGAACTGGACACAATACTACAGATGTGGCCTCACCAGTGCTGAGTAGAGATCTGCACAGGCTTTTGTGGACCCATTTGAACTTGTTTTTTTTCAATCAATCCAGAAGTAAGCCAGCTTGAATCCAACTCAGTGCAGTGAATCCTATGAGCACATGGCACACGCATATTGTACTACATAGGAAGAAACTTCGTTATACACAAGGGAAATGCAGTCTTTTCTCAGAGAACAGATCTGAGGCAAGCTGATACAAGCCCATTAAGTTATTTATTTTATTAATGTACTCCATTGTTTTGATAAGTTCTGGAGTATTACAGTGTGGATATGCTGTTTTTGTTGAGACCACAAAAAACAACATTCTTCATAATTTCCATTTTCAAACTTCAACTGCGTCATGTTTGACAAGATGCAAGCTGTATCTTGTAGTCTGTATGACTGCAAAAACTAACAGGTATTTATCTGTAAAGCCAATACAAGAATTTCAGAAATAAAAGTCTTACTATCAAATTCTCAATTCTTTTTACTTGACATTTTCCCTTCACATATCCCGACCATAGAAGTTCTCTCTGATTCAAATTTAGTCAGTAGATTCAAATTTAGTCAGTAGTAATTTGTCTATTCATTAATATCTACATTGCTGCTTTTTAACAAGAACAGAAACACAGCAAATCAGCTAAACTTCTTTGCTGAATTCTCTGGGGTTACCATGATGCAAAATTACAATAAATCAGATTTCATGTGCCTTTTACACTGGAGGCCAACATCAGAATTCTACAGTTTTATCACACACACACACACACACACACACACAAAAAAAAAAGGTTTATTTAGCAAAATTAACATAAGAGACAGGAGTAACTTCAATTGCCCTTCTGGCCAGATAATGCAGGTAGATTTAAATTTCAGTTTTAAATTGTATTTTACATACCTGTCTGCTGGCTCATCTCCAACAGTCAGTTTGCCTTTTGAAATCATATGAAGAAAATCTCCAGTTTGTTCTAAATCATACTCTGTTGCTGAGATATATAGCCTAAATACATGAAGTTTCATAGCATCACTCAGTGAGGTTCTCTTACTCCAGCTTGAATCTCTCCATAGACAAAAAGAGTTGTGAATCGGGCAGTAAAAGATTCACAGCAGCCCATTTTTCTGCTTGGGGTCAATATTATCTGTTTATTGGTATCCTTGAGTACTCTTTCCAGAACAAGATCTATCTCTTTTAGAGCCTTAAGCCACTGTCACGAAGCCTATTGGCCTTAGCAGCTCTTGAGCTCTGAGCAACATTTCTTATTTAAGTGCATGTGAGCAATTCCTCTGCGATCTTAGTTTTACTTGTGACATATCCGGGGAAAGTTAAATCTGTCAAGTAATTTTGTAGGCATGTTTTTCAGTCACTTTATTGTGATAAATACAAGTTAGATCAGAATAATTTATATTTTTAAATATCCCGTGTTCCTATATGCTGTTCCTACTGATCCTTGTGTTGCCAGCCATCCTGTTTCTCAGTTCCTTTAGAGAGCTGGTATGTCAATATTACAGTAGCTTCATCCCTTCTCCTCTCTCTTCTGCTCAAGATTTTTTCTCAGGAACTTAATCTATAACCCATATTCTTCTGTAAATCCTAAGTAATTTTAGGGTTTTCTTTAGTCAATACATATGCAAGATTCCCTATATATTCATGGATACTGCTTATCTTAATGAGTTTTTTTTCTTTACAATTATCTGCTTGCCCTTCAACCACTGCTGACATTATACATCCTGCCTTTACTAACACAGAAAAGAATGTCAAAAGCAGTTCATAGTCTTTCTTCAGTCTTGGCTGTTTTTGGCATTCCTTCTTCAACCCATCTCCCTGATTCTTCATTAAAAGTTTCCACCTTCTTTTGGCTGAAGGAAACAGGAAAATCTACCTAAATTTTGTGACCTTCCACCTTACCAAGGAAATTGAAATTTAACCCTATGTATTTCTATTTATAGTACAGGTCCTTTGAACCTGATACTTCTTTCTTTCGTCTAAGGCAGAACTTTCCACTTCTGCCGACACCCTTGTTGAATTAAAGCTTGAACAAATAACCACTTATACAAAATTATAGCCATAGCTTCCACTATTTCCTTCATCTCCTGCTAGCCTATTTTTAATATTCCTGTGCACTGCATCTGCAATGTAATTGCAACATACTCTTGTATTTTCCTATGAGAATGGTAACTACAGTGTAAAATCCCATATTCTGAAAACAGAAGAATTACCTGTTGCGAAAGAGATTTAGAAGTACTAGTCTTTGACTAATAGTGAGAGATCTATAGACTATTCACTTATTAGCATTCTAGATTCATGCAGTAACGAACAATATTAAGATTACTGGGAACAAAAACCAACACTGTGTCTTGCAAATGCACTTTTACCTCCACTGTGATACCTACCTGCTCTGTGTTTCCTGGCCCAACAATACTTCTACATCCGTTCCCTTCCCTCCTCCTGACTCCACTTCAGTGGCAATGCTGAGAGAGGCTATCTATTCCGTGCTTTAAATCCTGCAATGGTTGACTGAATCATGAAGGAAGAAGGCCATGTAGAGGAAATAAATAAATAAATAAATAAATAACGTAATAATTAAAAAAGAAAAAAGAAAAAAGACCCCTTCACTCCTCAAGAAATAATTATGAAAGCAAGCACCATAAATCAATATAAAAACCAGACACATTTTTAAAAAATGGAAATGTGGAATATTTCCACAAATTTATCATTTGTTCTGATGGAATATGCTGCTGGTGCTTTCCCTGTTGCTGCTGTTTTGTTATATTTTTTTTCCAAAACCAACTCTTACACAAGAGGAATAATTCTTAATGCATTTATCAGGCCTTCTGAAGTGTTAGACATCTGTACTACCTAATGCACATAGTGCATTTTCATTGATTTGCTTGCTATTTATTCTGGGTTATGATGGCAAGCTAAGAATTTCACTGGCTTCTCTGCAATTTTTGAGCATCATTAAATCAAAATATATATCACACTTGTTTTCTGCAGCATACAGTACTGACAAAGAAAAAAAAAGAATACAGAAATACAAAAATCAGAAATCAGGTTTCCTAGGTCTTGAGAAAGCTAGCTATGGCATACAAATTAGTTTTGTTTCCTTTGAAAAAACTGGTAAACCTTCCCACAGGAATATGGTTAAAATGCTAGACCTAACCAATTTAATGTGTCAAACTGTACATTCAATAGCATGTATATTGCACACTCCTCAGTTTACTCCTTATTCTTTCCAACTATTTGTTCTCCTCTGCTATATCTTTATGTTTTTTCTGATTTTCTCAGATCCAGGATTTATTTTCAAATCAACAAAAAGCCAAAGTAAGTCCAACTCTTTTCAGTTCAGAGAAATAATAAATAAGAATACTTTTAGCAGTCTTCCATTCAATCCCACCTCTGTTACAATTCCTTTGTAACTTTACTGCACTTTAGTATAAAACAGCCCTTAGCTATGTTTCACATTTGTTGGTTTGGTTTTGGCTAATCATTATTTCTCCTTCAGTTGGACAAAAAAACCTTTTATTTAAAACTTTTCCTAGGTTTTTGGTCAAGGACTATATAAGAAATAGATACAGCATAAGTTATGGCCTCCGTAGCAGCTCTGGATTTTAGAATCCCAAGTATAATGGAGAACACATACCGATGCTGGACACACATTGCAATGAAAAGCATGAATATTGTGATTGATAGGCTAATATTGCTAATAAAGTGATTAAGATACTCCTGGAGAAATAGTAAATATTCAAAGAGGTATCATGTCTCTGCAAGCCTCTGTTTTAGCTAGCAGAGTTTAGCAGCTGCTAGACTTGTGTTGGAAGATGATGAGTATAATCCATGTTAACAGAAGATAGACAGTTTTCATTGAGTTATAGGGAATAAAACTTTTGTTCCAGAAAGTATTATTGGGGAAAAAAAAATACTGAAAATCCAATACAATTAGTCTACATATTGATGATGATGATGGAAAAAAAAAACAATTGTCCAAAAAATAACCAGTATTTTCTATATGGATAATAAAAGCTAAAGAACTTACACAAAGTGATAGGTGTGGGCTATGAAAATGTGGTCTATTTATGGAAATTCAGAAATAAATTACAAATTCCCAAAATTTAGAGCATGGAAATTTTACTATGAAATTCTACTAAAGAATGATTGGAAGAGGAGTAACCCCCGAATCATTAGAAAAAGAAGGGAAACAGAGAGAGAAACTGAAAGGAAATGTCAGAGATAGACACAGTGTATAAGAGGGAGGGAAGGATATAAAAATTTATGAAATATAAAATTACAAACACTGTTACTAACTCTTTTGGATATCTTAGAAAAGGTGACATTGCATAGCTTTTGAATACAAAAATTTAATTTATATCTGCAGCTCTCCAAGGAAACTCTCTGTTCTGATATCATGATAATCCTGTGTTCATATAACAATTATTATTGTTGAAAAGTTCTCTACATCTACTATAAGTAGGCATATACTATGTAGATCTGAGAAGATAAGTTTGTACAAAACCACCATTTGATTGTTCTGAAGGGCTTTCTATGACATTGCACTATAACAAAATAACCCTTTTTCAGTTAGGGAAGTGCCTAATTTTTTCATGTTCTAGCTAGCCTACAAACTTTCTCAGCTCCTCTCATCAATTTTGAGTCCCACTGATTGCCCTTAAGAAGTGACTTAGGTCCTGCCATTGTCAATATATCTCTTTTTCACTGTTTAGTAGATCAATTTTCAGATGTTTAAACTGTGTTAATTATTGGTGGCTTGTTTGGAAACTGCATGGCTATTTCCTCAAAAGCCATTCCTGTTACTCACAACTGACATTATGCTGAGTTTTGGTAAAATTGCTTCCTTTTTTACTTTTAAGCTTAAGAAACATACCTATTTAACTAAAAACTGTAATGTCCCAGTCTTAGGATTTTCAGTTTAAACAGACAAATATAGGGTAGAGAGAAATTGTAACAGAGCAGTGTTTTGTGCTGAGACACTGAACCCTCAGCATAACCAGGTACAGAAATCTAGTCACTTGGCTCCCAGTTACTGAAATGAGTATTGTGCAACACTGTCTACTCTTAAACTCTTTATGCTTCCAGATTAGTACATAATGAGTAGAAGTACTGGATAAGCAAATGTTGTGAAAGTGAAATATAAAATGACATTTTCATTGATTCTGAGAAGTGACCTTTTTCTATGCCTGAAATATTTATGGTGTCTTAAATACAAAACTTCTGGTTTCTGGTAGATCTACTTATTTCTACATATCCTTTCCTGACAAGACCAACAACACTATGAAGCAATGTACATAAAAGCATTTTTCCTAGGGCCAGGCCTAGCAAGTGCGAGAAATCTCATGAGAAAAATCTGTTTATGAAAGCTTTCCCACTCATTTCTTCAGACTGAAATTACTTGGATGGTCTTCTCACATATATCTAAGCTCTCAGCTGTTTATCCAAGGCAAACAGAAATGATGAAAATTTTGAGGATGACCATCACTTCATGTGGCTGATTCTAGCCCCATTTGGAATCACTGTGGTCAGTTCCCAGAAGAAACATTATTCCTGCCATGGCTTAGAAGCGTGTAATCTGATTTGTCAGTGCTCAGTCTGGTTCTCAAATCCTTGAATTATTTCTCCCGAGTTGTGATAGTAGTATGACCATTGCCTTTTCATTAAGATGTTAGTATTGTATATGACCTAAATGTGACTTCCTAAATGTGACCTCCTATTCTTTTGTAATTGAAGATCTAGTTTTCCATAGCTCATCCAAGAGTACTATTTATCTTACACACAGATCAAATGTTGTAATAGATGTCCCTGATTTGTGCTTTTAAAATATTTTTTTCCTTTTAGCTCACTGTTAGGCTGCTTGTTTCAAAGACTTGAACGACATACCCTGAAAGACTACAAATAATTTATCAATTATACTTTTATTTGGATTTTAGTGGGGTGAGGAGTGTTAAGCAAAAGTAGCAGGTGTACTCAAAATATTCATTCTAATGGTCAAGATCTATGATCTAAAGTTTATTTTCATGATCATTTTTCTGCTTTGGAAATATCAAAGCTCATCAAGTCCAGTTCACGAAGTGTGTAAACTAAATGCTTGATTCCACTCAGACTCAATTTAATTACTTTAAGTACAAGCCTTTCTTTCTAATGCTAATCTATATTGACATAGATCCTTACACTAGCCCTGCTGGTGCAATGAAATGTATGTCCTTCAACCTTTGCAATAAACACATAGATGAAGCATTATAGTCTCACAACATGTTTGTAATATAGAAGAGTTCATAATTTAATCTTTAGTGCATATCTACAGAATTTTTTTAAACAGTGTAGTTATCCAAGAGCTCGTTCTCCCTAAGTTACTGTCCCATGTATGAGCAAACAGCAGCATAACACACCAGGAATAAACATCTAATTGTCCAACTTAATTAGAACTAAAGCTAGTCAAGAACTCTACTGGCAGGCAAAGATGAAAAAATGGAGACTTTTGAGCCTTCCCAGCCGTTTGCATCTTTCTGTACTGTTTAAATACACACAACTGCACAATTTTCTTTGCCCTGATGGGCATAGCAATGATTAAAAGATGTAAATGCAAAGGCCAAATCCATCAAGCTTGACTTTAACGTCCTAACATGCTGTAGAAGGCCATAGATCACTTCACTGAACAGGATTTAAGAGATTAATTTGTGCCAGCAGTCAATGACAGGCATGCTAGGAGAAAATACTAATGATGCTAAACCTTCAAAAAGCTGGTTATTATCTACACTGATTACTGACTCCTCATTAAAGACCACTATTACTGTCTTTATAGCATTTACTCTTCAACCTGAGTGGTTAGTAAGTTTTCAGGACTTCCACAATTTTTGCCATAAAGAAGAGAAAGTAATGTGATGACAAATATTACTTTACTTGAATGCATCTTATTTCAAATAATGCAAATAATCTGCTGCTCCCCTCAGTTTAAAAAGAATCAGAAAGTCAGGAAGCAGTTCATCGGCTCACCATTTTTTACAGAAGTCACCGACTTTCAGCTTGCTCTCTCTCCTAATACCTTCAACCAACTACATCAACGTTTTTTTAAAAGCACACACAATAATACACTAAACTCAAAATTCTTGTATGGATGCGCGCAACAAATCCTCAATACTTTTTTAGAGTAACTAATTTTTCTGCATGAGACACACTCAACCGTGACATTAATACAACCAGTGTAGTTTGCCTAGTAAAATTTAGTTACTCACTTTTGAGTCAAACACACCTACTCTCCTGCCAGCTCACAGAGCAAGAGTGCCTCTTTACCCATTTGTAAGGATGATAGATTGGAAGAAAAGAACGTGAAGGCAAAGCAGGCTATTCCGAATGGCCATTTTTGCTTTTTTAATGGGCTGTATTGTAATAAGTAGGCATCTGGCCTGGGAGAGCCAGACCAGCTACACGTCTATGCAGAGGACACACTCCCCTCTCCTTACATTACTATAATGACATCACTTCTCTGAGATGTGTCCTAGACTTGGCAAAACTGGCCAGCTCTCAACCAGAAACAAAGACAGCAAAGCTCTCATTAGGTAAGTGTGCTTGTGGGGAAAACGGGCTGAATTTGAGATGAAAGCCATTCCGCATGAACTGAATCAGGAAACAAGACAAGTGTTAAACACTTCCATTAACTTCATGCCAATCAGATGTCAGCAACCTTTACTTTAGTCTAGTATTAAACATCTTTGTTTTCCTTTCTTGAAGAAAAAGCCTCTCTTTCCAGAGCCTTGGACTTTGCACTTGTATTTCAGCAACTCAATCCACTTTCCTGAGGAGGCTCTGCTCCTTACTTTACTTTAAAATCTTCTTTGTCCACAAAACCTTGGCTGACTGGACACTGATCCAAAGACTCTGTAACAGGTAGGCAACAGCTGAGGTGTTTTCCAGCTGGAGATTTGTATTCTAAATTCTAAATAAACACCTACATAGAAAGCCAATAGTCCAAGATTAATGATTACTCTTACGTTAACCCAGAATCTTTACTGATAACCACTGCTTTTTACCCACTATTCTTTTCTGCCAGCTTCTCTTTCAGTCTCATAAAGTCAGTTTCTCTGCTGAGGACTGCACTGAAGGTGAAGCAAAGCCTCCTCTCCTCAGAAGTCTTTTTGCATCTACAGATACACATCTCTATAACATTCTATGTCCTGGCTTACAATTCACGCTTTTTCTCACTTCTCTCTCTACAAGCATCCATTTCTGAGGCAAGAACTGAGAATAAGAATAAAAGGTTACTTGGGAAGATATTGAAGGTGAGACAAGATCAGAATAAGCAATATTTTCTCTTCAAGAGAGATTCAATGCTTCTCTAAAAAGACAGAAAGGGAGAACAACAGACTAGGACAGTGTAGTGAGTCCCTGCACTGGTTAGGGCTGGTCAGGCTTGTCTGCTGCACAAATACTTCACTGAAAGGAAGTGAAATACTGAAATGAATGAACTTCATGGGTTCCTTCCAACTCAGGATATTCTATGATTCTATGCTCTTGTTTAACAGCACTGTTTTGTCAAGACTGTTTTCTGAAGGTGACCTTGATCCAATTGGCTTAGAGTCTGATATGCAGTGACATTAAGGAATGAAAAGAAAAATATTTCTGTCTGAGTTCAGAACCAAACCTATCTTCTCCCACCATTGCTTTCAAAAAAGGTTTCTAGCCCAAGCATCCCTTTTGGAAGAAGCACTCCTACCTCTGTGCCTCCCTCCACAGTAGAAGGAAAGTGGGCATGGGTGAAACAAGTTGCAAAGATGAGGAAAGATCTGTGCTGGAGGTCAGAGCAGCAGCGGAATCAGGAATTTGTTGGGCACTGAAGTTGGACACTAAATATAGGCTTCTTGCCTTGTCTGTCCCAGAGGACCAAATATATTGAATCAGGATCACAGGTTGCTTACAGCTACTGGTTTCTAATAAGCATTCACAGAAATTGTGGGAGATGCGGCACTAAGGACTACTCACTCATCCACAGCATACCAGTGTGGTGTCTTGACAAGCAGTTAGCAGGTGGTGCCCCACATAGGCACTGAGGTTTATATTGCTCAAGCACTCATTGCTGGGAAGAGAGATGATTTTTACTGGCTTTGGCACCCTGTTTTCAGATGCCATGTACATCTAGTTAGATGGGGTCACTTGGAATCCCCCTCCTCTTTAGGCAACCATTCTGTGCACAGAAAAGCTGATGCATCAGATAATGCTGCCTCCTTAAGCCCCATACACATGCAGTTGCATCTGTATGAATCCTTGTGGGTAGCCTTCCTTTCCAATGAACCAAGCTGTAGCTCCAATTTGTAACTGTCACTGAATTTAAAGAGAATTAATAATGACAATCTACCATTTAGAAGTGTTGAAGCCTGGGAACATGGAAAATGTCAACCTGTGGACAGGTGCTAGACAGAAAGCACTGACTGAGGTCTGTCCAAGGATCACCCCTCTGTTCCACAAAGTGTAGCATCAGTGTGTTAGAAGGGGAGAAATGTATACTTTCAGGATACTAAGGCAGCCAAGCTGAAGAACAGCATGAGCTGTTAAATTGAAGTAACTTCAGCAGTATAGTGTGAAAGCAACAGCATTCCAGTGGGACCAGTTTGCGATGAGAACATAAAGCAAATAAGTGCAAATGTTTTTTAGCTGTACATTTTAACATCTAATGTTAAAACTGTGTCTATTTATGAATCTCTATCTCTGAACACAGAGGTTGTGGCTGTGCAAATGAGCCCAAAGTGAAACTCAAGCTATTGTCTCAGAAAGGTTTTGTTGCCATTGCTGTTTCATTATTGCAATAAATAAATAAGGGGTAAATACATGTGGTATTGCAACAGTTTCAAATGTTATTATTTTCTGTGCCATAAAAATGATTGCTGTTTGAAATGGAAATGAAGTTCAGCAGCTATTGCAACAGGTATTTTTTAGGAGAATTCACTGGAATTTTAGAATCTTAACTAGTCCCAGAGCCAGTCTCTCGTTGAGCTGCAGCACTGTGCAGAGCAGCTGCACTCTTTCCCCTGCTGTACAGTGATGCAGCAGTCGCTGTCACTGAGAAGAGCTTTCCCTGAATCCTGGCTCAAGGACAAAGGAGGCACTGACCTCCTTCTCTTCTGGCTCCCTCCCCTTTAGACTCTGTTTCACTCTCCATCTCCATTTCTTGGGTGGGCTCCTGTGTTACCAACTCTCCTAACAGGACAAATACCAAAAAAAGAGTCTATGACTTTTTCCTCCCAAAACAAGTTTTGAGAAAAACCTGCTTGTTGGCTTCAATATTTTTCATGGAAGACTTTTCTCCCCATACTTTCAAGCCTAGAAAAGCATAAGAATAAAAATGAAATCGAAAAGCATAAGATCCCTTTCCCCCAAAGCTCACAAATTTAATTGTTTCATTTTTTGGATGAAAAAAACAGAATTTTTTTTTTCTGTAGAACTTACTCCTTATAATTTCTGAGGCATTCCAATACAAAACCTCTATTCCCAAAGCTTTCAGAAGCATGCATTGAATTTACACTTATTTACTTCACTGCTGCTTCATGTTCTGTGAATCTGCACTTTAGTTTCAGGAATGCTTTTTCAATGTAAAAGATACTATATGAATATTCAAGAGTACTTGTAAGAAATAGATCAGATTCCTGTGCAAGCATTCACATCGAAATACATGATGCTAAGAATTAGGCTCATTCAACCAAGTAGCCAAGACCACAGCATGAGATCTGAGTGCAACTGAAAAACTCCTCTCAAATTATTAATATTTACAGGGAATAGCTGGGGAACAAACTGCCACTCTGAACTATTTGAATAGAAAATTCATTTGAGAAAACTCAGTATTGTTTTGCAGAACATTCACAAAGAGAAAAATAAACATAATATACTAAATATACTGCTAGTTCCAAAATATACCCTCAGACCTAGAATTTATTCTGTCTAAAATAGTACCCATAGAAAACTATTCCACATGAGTAGCATAAATGTTCTGGAGACCTCATAGGGTTGTGGACTATTTTTCAGTATTCATGCAGGTACAAATACAGAAGTTCACAGCCTTAGAAACAATGGAACAATGGCTTGAACTTCATTATCACTGCAATCTCTTCTTTCAATTCTCTCTTTTTCAATTCTAGTTGCAATTCTGTTCTCTTTGCTATGGTATCCAAGTGCCTGGGAGACTAATAATAACACTGCTCCATTCAGTACCATGAGCAAAAGTATTTCACTGTGATTGTTGAACAGTTTTTCCCACCTCTATCTTGCTCCACTGTATCCTTACATCAGCAGAAATTGATATCAATCTTTTATGTGCCAGCTGAACATTTCTTTTTTTCCTGAACAGAATCATTTGAGATGTTCTTCTTGCATTAATTATGTTTCTGCATCCTTTCAATTTAGCAGATGTAAGAGATTATTCTTTTATATCATTGACTCAAAGTTTGCTGAGGAACAAGTCCAGACAAGTCCTGGGCAAAGGTAGAGAAATCTGTCTGGAGGACACTGATGGACAGGTCCTGGCTAAGGGTTGTGAAATCCTTTAAGGAGCACAGGTGGACAAAGCCAGGGGCAAGGAGGGAAGAATAAGCTGCTGATAATGGCCAGGAAATGGTCTTTTGTGTGGACTTATCTCGAGGAAGATTGGCCATCTCAGGAGGTATGCACATGACTCTTGCTCAAGCACCCAGGGATGTCACGTAGGCAGGAAAAAAAGGAGGATAAAAGAGGGTCCAACAATCACGAGGATAGGTGTCTGCCATCAGATCCCTCACTACGGAAGTCCTGCATGCTGACGGACTCAAGATATCTGCCATCAGTTCCCTCACTACAGACTGCATGCTGACGGATTTCCCTGGGCCTGCTACCTGAGACCTGCTGCTTCTTCCCAGACTTACTCTGCGGCTTCTTCCTGGACCCACCCAGCACCTGCACCCTCTCGTTGCCTAAGACTGGCCTCACTACTCCTGCCCTTCGGCCTCAGACAATCAGAACGGCGTGGAACGGACTACTGCCGGACCCTGGTGGTGACTATACCCGCTTTACGCAACTCTTGCTTCTTCCTATCTATTCTATCGCTCGCCTTCCCTTCCCCACCACTCCAATCCGTAATAGTGTCCGTCTTCCCCTTCTCCCATCTCCCTTATTAACATTTGTAATAAACTTTTCGGACCAACATTTGAACTGCTGTTTCTTAATCTCATGCCGAGTATACATACATCAAAGAGCCTCCTTCCCCTCCTATAAATTGGAGTGAGACAGCAGATTGTGAGGATGAGTCCAAAACAAAGATTTTCTAAACAGTTTTGTTAATGTTTAGCACTTTATTTCTAAAATTATTTGATAATATTAACGAAAAAAATATATATACTTAATATCCTCTAGCTGAATATCAATGCACTGCATCTTCTACATCTTCCATATACAGATCCAGATTTCTTAACAGAAATTATTTTATACAGTAGCCAGACCATCTCTGTTGGGATAGTGAAGGCATGTAATCATGTAATTATAAGTCATATGCGCTATATTAATGGTGTAACTCACTGCTCTTGTTTCAGCTGGGATAGAGCGCATTTTCTCCTAGCAGGTTGTATGGTGCTGTGTTTTGCATTTAGGTTAACACCAATATTTTAGTTGTTACTGAGCCATGCTTATCCTAAGTTATGGACTTCTCGGTTTCTCAGACTGCCCTGCCAGTGAGGCACTGGATGTGCACAAGAAGCAGGGGGAGGATAGAAGCAGGACACGTAGATCAAACTGGCAAATGGTGTGACCCATACCATACAGCATCATGCTGAACAATAAAAACTGGGGTGTTGACTGGGTGGGTAGGCATCAGTCAGTGGGTGGTGAGCAATCACATTGTGCAGCATTGTATATTCTTTTATCACTATCATTACTATTATTTTCCTTTCTTGTTCTACTAAAATGTCTTCATCTCAACCCACAGACTTTATCTTTTTCCTGATTCTCTCTCCCATCCCATTGTGTTCAGGGAGCCAGTAAATGGCTGTTTGTAATGCAAATGTGCTGAGCTTCCCAATGGGCTAAACCCCAACACTTGCTGAACTCCATACTAAAGTCTCTTCTATCTTTTGTTTATCAGTTTCACTAAACAAAACCTCCATATATTTGTCTTTTTTTTATTTCAAAAACATAAAAAGTGGAAGTTTTTTACAATTTTCACTTGTTATTTTCATTAAGTACTATTTACAGGGATGGACATGAACAACACTCTGATAGCAGCTTTCTTTAGCATGATTTCATTCTAACCAAGAGAACAACTTTCTTTCCTTTGAACAGCACTGCACATTACTTTCACTAAGCCTTCACAAACTGTTGTTTACAGCCATGCCTCCTTCTGCCTCTCTGGTTTTAGAAGTAAAATTCCCTGTTGGAAAGTAAATTTTTAATGCTTTCTTTTTTTTTTTTCCTTGTCGTTTTCTTCTTCAGAAGGAACTGTTAAAAGAGAAAAATTGAATTGGAGATTTCAATAAACTTCTAAGGTTATAGCTGACCCTACTTATTCAAGTACAATCTTTGTCAGTAAGCTCAGAAAAAGAAAAGGATGGTCAAGTTCTGTGTGAAGGATACCAGTATAGACTGTTATAGGCTGATAAAAACCCCCAATGAATTGATGAAATGACAAAATGTGGAATGAAAATACAACTTCAAAAAAAGAACTGTCTGTTTAGCTACTGAATGAAGATATACCAATAAAATGTAAGTTCTTCAAGAGTGGATTCATTTACAGAAGTTAGTGCAATCGCTGCTGGTTTTCTAAAATTTTCTAAGCTTTTAGTTTATCCAGATATGGAAGATGACAGTGTCTTTATTCAGTGTTGTTTAATGCCAATACTCCAAGACTCTGAACTGTTTTCAAATATGCCATAATGCAACTGCTGTATGCATTTTGCAGAGAAGCAGTGGTCCATGACATGCAGTTTAAACAATAATTTTGGTTTGGCTGACACTTTTCAGAGAACTGTATATCTGACCTCCCAAACAAACAATAAACTGCATTTCTTCTTTTCACCATTAGTGCGTGGTCTCCTTCCCACTCAGACTGTATAACCTCTTTTCAGAGAAGAGCCACACACTACTCAGTTCTGCTGCTGCTGCTTTCCACTTCTGGGGATGTGTTCTGTAGTTTGCCCTAACTGTTCATTCGAGAGGTTTATCCTTGCATGAATCACGCAACACAAGGAGGACAGCTAAACATTTGCTGCTACTCAGAGGTAGGTAAAATCAGAGCAAAACTGAAATAGTCAGAACTTTGGTTCAATATCTGCAATTAGCCCGTAGGTAAAATTTCAGGTTGACCTGAATAGTATCTCATGAATGCCCATGCCCACAGTGCTGTAAAGAATAAAGATCAATATGAAGATACAGTAACGAAGTAAACCAGCATAAGGAAAGCAGCTCATTTTCTGAATTGCTTTCCCAGAGGCTAAATTCACTTTGTGCTCCTTTATTATTTTCAGATCTTGTACCAACAACAGGTAGCTTTCCTGATACTGAGAAGGCCTACAGAAATCAGAGGACACAGAAAGCACAGATTTTTTTCTTAGTAATATGAATCTCAGAGGGGAAAATGACTTGCACAGTGGAAATTCTTATAGACTTGCTAGAAGCCATCATATTGACCTCAAGATACCTCTCTTTTCTCCCATCTCTGCCGTCATTATGTAATTATCAGAGATATTTCTAACTAATTATGGCACTTCTTAAAGCAATTGCATTGATTATAGCAAGGATGTTCTTCTGGAAGCTTAGCAAATGAAACACTGGGTAATAATATGAAGATGTTTACACCACTAGATCATTGTTAACACGATCTGGTCAAATACATAATGACAGAAAAATGTTGCCATTTAATTAATGGTGCATAGTGACCTATATATAATGAGCTAGTTTAAGTCCAGATCCTGTTCACAACATAAGAAACAATCAATTTAATTGGGGATTAATTGACACCTGGCTTTTCAGTTAGGATAATCCTTAAGGCATAGTCTTTATTTTGACTGTAAATGCCTTAGGGGAGGCATCATTTATTATTCCGCATCATCATCTCTGTGTTATTTTTATCACAGATTCTAAACAACTTATTGTGCTGTCCTTGTAACTGGAGGAAAACAGACGAGCTGATTTTAAGAACCATCAACCTTCTACCTTTGATGAAGCATACAAAAAATGAACATTATCCTCGAATTAGTCAAAACCCACACTAACAGCAGAGGTTCATCTTTCAGTTTGGACAGATTCCAGAGTTTGTTCCAAACCAGTCTCTCTGCCTCATCATGTAGAAAGATCTTTTGGAAACAAACAAGTCTCTCTCTAGCAGAGTATAAAGGAGGAAGTAAAAGTACCTGTCTCCAATCTAAGGAAGATAATGAAAAACTTTGCTCAGACTTTTGTCTCAGTATATCCATAATAGTATTACAAGGAGCCAACCATGAATACATCCATAGGGTAAATGATCTCCGATTCTCAATGAGTAATGCCCACAAATATTAGCCACAAAATATACACGACCAAGTAATTAATTCAAACTGACTAAAATAAATAGATACTATAAATTAGAGAAACTGAAAGAAATTACTTTCCACATGCATGGAAATTTCCTCAGAAAACATTTGTCTTCATCTCTACAAAATTAACTACATCATCTGAGATATACTTAGTTTCACTGGGCATGAGAGGGAATAATAAGCCTAAATGTGCTAAGCCTTGTTGGATATATGCAAAGAGATTTTTCTCTCGTCAGAAGATCCGATGAGGTGAAACCACACTGGATAAACATGAACACACAGCTTTGCTTTTATAGTCCTAGAGAAGAAAAGGAAAAAAAATGAGTGATTGAAAGAAAACACGTTGGGGGAAAGAAACAACTATTTCCACAAAGTCAGTATATCACTTCAGGAATCTTAATTTTTGGAGGGTGAGTAGCAACTAACTGAAGAAAGAAAGTCAAAGTTGAAGTAAGATAAGGAGGACAAACACTGAGTGAACAGGACCAGTGGCAAGAGTGATAAGCTTTGCTGATAACCAGGGCTGCAGGATACTCCAAACTCTTTTTATATCAATCTTCTGATTCCAGTAATTAAGGTCACCACACTGGGGCATTAACTGTTTGCCCTTAAGAAAACCATTCTGACTTTGACAAATAGCATTTGTGTTTACCTTAATGTTTCATCAAACAAGACCTCAGCTGGAGGAGAAATTCGGCTCTCTACTGTCTGAAAACTTAGTAGAGTAGGTATTGTCACAAAATTTCAAAATTTCTATGCCTAGGAATATCAGCAGAAACTTTTTCCAAAGACATTATTTCAGTACCATAGATTTACCTTTGGAGAGCAGAAAGTCTAAATATGTCATAGTGGATATGACTGCAAATGGACATGCTCCTTATAGGCTTATGAATTTAAACACATGATCTGGAGCTGACTTGTTACTCCCCAAAGTAAAATGTGAGTAAAGAAAACTGAGTACGTGACCTTGTTTCAAATACAGCTGTCTTTCTTTTTGCTACATTACTGTTCTCACTTTGAACAGACATGAAAGAAAGATGGCACCAGATGATAAATGGAATTTTATTTGTGAAAAGTAGCATACACCAGTTTCAATTTCTCTTAGAATAAGAGAGATCCTTAGGAAACCAAAGAGAAATTGCTTCTTAGGATAGAAGGCTCTAAAGCTCAGCAAGAGAAGCACCTTCAACACATTTACAAGATGCTAGCATTTTGTGAGGGAGAATCCCTTATTTTTTTTCAAATTTTCTCCTGACACCTCCATCAGCAGAGAGCTTGTTCACAGCTCAACAGCTTCATGTGAAGTACTACTGGCTTCTCAAAACCCCATGGGGAACAGAGATCACCCTGGGCAGTTCAGACAGAAATATCTTTTGAAAAGAAAATTGCATCAAATGGCAGTATTCAAGCCAAAAGCAGTGGAACATGGATAGTCTTAAAATAAGTCTTGCATCAACCTACAGATTCAACTAGATCCATAGTCACAGGTTCTGGTTCAGTTGGAGATTTTGGTAAGCACGTGAAGAATCTCTAAAAGGCATCTGTCAACATGACAGAAAGACAACATTTTTTTTAGTTGTCTTTACAAAGGAAAACTCAGCTGCTAAGGAGAAAAAGATTTACCAACCACAGAAGTACTTTCTGAATCATTAATGAAAAATAAATGAAGAATGGAGAGAAGCAGCCTTTATGTTAAATACAGCTTTTAAAAATGTATTTTTTCCACAAGTAGCAGAAGTAATGAAGCATGGTAGATGCGCCCTGTCTCCCTGGCAATCCCTCTAGCCGAAAGGAACTGCAGTCAGTTCTGTTTTCTTGGGCACTTTGTTGTTGCACAGGATGGGCCTGATATTCCTGCCAGCGTGATGGGAAACAACTCAGCTTCCCTCGCTGAGAACACTAATTCACACCACTGCTTTCTACTAGTTTTCTTGATAGTTGCAACCATTTAATTATCCTTGAGATTTCTTTCCTTTCATTCAATTTTATTTCAATGTGATTAAAATTTCAGCAAGTCAAAAGGCTCTTGAGAGTGATGGTCAGACAGCGGCTGTAGCTGTAGCAAAATTATCTCAGCCTGATTTCTTCAGGGAAGTGAAAATTGTACCTAACAGAAATAACTGATCCAACAAGGATAGGGGCCTAATATTAAGTCTTGATCTGAGATATTCTTCTTGAATAAATGTGACGTTTATTACTGAAGCTAACTATATAAAATTGTATTACTCGGATAGACATTATGCTATTGTTCTGTTGAGGGATTTATGGACTCATATAAATAAGCTAAAAAACAGATTAGTAAAAATCAGTGCCAGGTTAAAGAACAGTCAACCTTTTTCAAATAACTGATTTAATGTTATTTTTTTCTGAAAACATTCATCAAGAAAGACAGCAAATTATCCAATAATAAAATACGAATATCAAAGGAAAAAAATATATAAGTATCCTGATGTAACGGAAATAAAGATTTTCTTTCTGAAATTCTTGTGCATTCACAGAGGTTAAGAAACAATAATAAATGGCTGGCTTGTTAGGACAAAAAAGTTAGCCAAGTTTCACTTGTTAAGTTTTGAGAAGAAACTAACTCATCTCCCTGGCGAGTGGGAACTTCACCATGAACAGAAGAAGTTGAATGCCAAAGGCAGAACTCTGCAAGGCCAAGCTCTGATTTTATAATCTTTAATATAAAACCTGTGTTTTCATGAACATACAGGTGCATGCACTTAATTTGGCACCTTGCTTCTAGGCATTGAAATTTAGGTCTAATATGAAAAGACTTACACCATTACTGTATTCTCACTGACACTGCTTACTGACCTGTTCTGTAGGTGCGGATTGTTGTCCCATCCACACAGCTAGAGACTCTCTGATCTTCCCAAGTTTGCTAGGAAGTAATGCATAGAGAGACTTACTGAGCTCTACTTCTTGTCTGTGATTTCTATCAACTTCCTACTGTCCATTCTTTCTTTCCTCCCTCCCTTCTTCCTTTCACTTATTTTCACTAGGGATTTTTTGATCACAAAGAGAAGTTAGGATATACCACAAAGTACTGGCTGTGCTTGCAGCAGACAAAAGGTTGGAGAATCAATATAATAAAATTTTGCCCAGTAACAATCATTTCTGCAATTTTGCTCCACCTGCACACCCCTTAATACCCCATTAGAGTCTGTGGGAGGTATTTGACAAACAGTGATGTTCAGACAGCTATTCTCTCCTCTCCTTCCTGTTCCTCCGAAGGTGGCTTAAATAGATTTCTCAGCACAGCACTGATCTCAGGCACCCACTCACCATTTATCTTCCCAAGCTATTAATCACAATCATGAACAATTTAGAGCAGTTCCTGGTCTTTTTCCCTGAAATGAAAGAGTTGCTCTTGTCATGAATATTATTGCTCGTGAATCACAGTGATTTCCAGCCATGTCATCAATTACAAACATAGCTAATTGGAGTGCCAACAGGGCTGCCTCTCTTCACAGAGAGGCTCCTGCCATGGATTTTACTGACTATAAATCACTGTATTTTCCGACAAGAGACTCCACTCATCTCCGCTGACCTGAATCCAAAGCACCAATATTGGCTTCTTGAAGTTATCAGGCAATGCAGTGTCACAAATCCACATCTAGTCAGTTCACTAAGGAAGATACTGTATTTCCTTGTGCCCATATTGCTTGCAGTTCTCTCTCACATCTTCCATATCTTTACTTTTGCCTGGTATCATCAGGGAAATTGGCCTGTGGTCTGACAGTCTCATGCCAAGTCAATATTCCCTACACTTCTTCCAAGGGAGATGCAGAGATATGAATATCTAAAAAGATTCTTCTTTCTCTCCTCAGATAGACAACAAGTGCTGTCTCCAAACAGTTTGTCAGGTCTTCTGGGAGACAAGATCTATTGGCTTTGTTTCTCAGTGATAGCATTCATGGGAAATGGATCTTGTGCAGAACTGTGAGCAAGGAGGAGGCTGGGAATTTGAATTGTGCCTAGCAAAAGAACAAGAAAATTGATTGCCTTCTGACTTTAACTTCAGGCACAAAGCAGCATGAGAGTACTGAATTCAGTATATCTTCTGGATATCATGCAAGAGAAAAATCCCTCCAAAAAAAAAAAAGTCTGAATCAAAACTGAATCTGCTTCCTCCTCAGCTGAAAGAATATCAGTCTACAACAGATGGAAGAAATGAACATTAATGTGAATAATTTTGTCAACTCCCACGACACTTTCTAGTGGGTTCTCCCCCACTACAACACTTTACGTACAACACAACAAATTGTACTTCCACAAATTGCATTAACACTGTGCTCACTATTAACTCCCAAAACAGAACCTTCACTCATTACCTCTTATTTTCACTGATCAAGGTATTTCCCTCATAGCTTCCTGACTTTACCACTGATACCTTCAGCTGCTCCAAGTATCTGAATAATTTCTTCAACAGCTTGGGGATCTGTCTGAGGTCCACATACATCTATGGTATCTAGTCCTCACAAGTTTCAACACAGTTACAAGAAAGTTGTTCTCTCTCTCCTGCAGCAGACCCTGCAGAGCACTGTGAGAGAGCACTGCAGCTATGCTTCCTTGTATCTCAGTCTTCTTAGAAAATTGTGAAAAGACTTGACAGAAATATATTTTGAGTCATTTGGTTAGTTGAATGGAAATAACTTATTTACATGAACTCAAAAGATGTTTAGGCAAGAACTGCAAAGTAAACTGCACAGGCACATGAGAAATGCTCTATCCAATCAGGAACAAAAAATGCCCATATTTCCAGCAAACCAAACATTAGCGAGCTTAGCAGAAAGAAGACCGTGACTATTCTAACAAAAAACTTCTGTCTGATCAGCTAAAAACTTTTAACAACTCTGTATATCTTAAAAGATCACGTAAGCTACTACAACTAAATCAGAACATAGATTCAGAAATGACAATTTAGCAATACCATATACGATCTTTTCTTCTTTCTGCCTAGCGAATAAATAACCAACAGTTATACCATAAAGCAGATGATCACAGGCTGTTGTCTGTTTCCAAATGCCCTTAAGCAATGAGCTTACTGGGAAAAAAAAGAAAGTTCTGAACATTTTATTATAAGAAAAAAAAATCATTATTAGTCTAGAGATAATGTAAGTCCCATGCCTGAAATAGTATGCATTTTGCAAAAGAATGAATTTTTGACTCAGAGTCAACGAAGGGTGAATGACCTTATACTTTATTTCAGATGGATACAGCCTGTCAAGATTAGAATAAAATCATTGAATGCCTCCCTTCTTTTTCCTTGAATTGGTACAGTACATTTTGTGACACAAAATCAATGATGTCTTAAAAATGCAAAATGAAGAGTTCAAGAAATTATAAGTGGGAGAAATTGTGGATTCATCACATAAAACTTGCTTTACATGCAACTGAGCTGTAAGAGAGAACACGGCTTAGTGCAGAGGTTGTATCTAGGCAGAAACCAGGGGATTACATTCCTCCAGTGGGGAAAGCAGGGAAATACTGAACGGCAACAATTTAATTGGGAACATGGGAAGGAGAAACACAGTGACTTCTCCTGATGCTGCTGCTGTTGCTATCACACATAGTGCTGTTTCCTTAAGTCTCATATGGAGCAATCCTGAAAGGCCAGTCTATTTCCACTCTATCCTCCTATGAATTTTTTTATAAATTAATTTTAATTAGAAACAGGAGCTATTCTTACCAGTTGGGTACAGAACACCTTATCCAATCTGCTTGCATCAACACAGATAACTATTAATGGCTATTTATAATAAATACATGATTACATAAGTTATAACAATCCCCGATAACCTCCTCTGCAATAAGTGTAATGGAAAGATTATGCTGCTTTGAATGTGACTTGCTAAAGCCTTATGTTCTGCACCTGTCCAAGTTAAAGTTCACCTTCTCCTTTGTTCAGCAGATACACAATTTCTTTCTAATGGATGCAGATAATTGCAATTGCTACATTTAAGAACCATGGGCAGTGTAATGCTATAATGCGATGGGAAGTACAGCAATAATAGCAGAGCAGCACAATTCCAGGCTGCAGCAAATGAGAACAAGCCCACATGCAGCAGCCATAGACACTAAAAAAAGAAGAAAAACAGCTTATCTTTGAAGACCTCACATATGCAGGGATCTCCAGTGCTATGCCCTCACCTTCACTGCAAACCCTTAAATGAGGTCTGGGAAGAGGTGTATCCTGGCTCCACGCCTTTCAGTTGCTCAGGTGCACTGTATGCAGCTGATCTCCCCTGGGTTGGCCCTGTCTTCCCACCAGGTGCTCCATCAGTGGTTCAACCCGTGACTTAGCATTTCTTCTACATGCAGGTATTGCTTCTGTGTTACTTTCTTCTTTCTACTCACTGTGCACTTAGGTATTCTGTTTGCTTTGTTTACTAAAAATAGCTTATGGACCCAAATGAACAGTATTTTTAAATACTTTTTTTTAATGGCCTGGGTAGAATTGAGTTTGATCAATTCTCAGTTGATGTGCCGTAACAAAAAATCTTCCTTCCCCATAACTCCAGCTGGTCCCTGGGTTTCTGATGCTGCCATAGCACAATTAGGACTTGCTAGTATTTATTTTTCACTTGTTATTACTTTATCCTCTTCCCTTTGGATCACTTCCTTTACGCAGCAAATCCTGTCCCATCAAAGACATTTCCTTCCCTAACATTAACCAAGGTGGTCTCATTACAGAGTTATAAGCTCTTCCAGGATCAGAGCTTTTGACAACACTTTGAATCAGAAGTCCTTTTGTAGGTAGAGTAGCCAGCAGAACAGGGCCACGGTTCTAGCCTACTGCTCCTTGGAAACAACAGGAGGTAATTAAATAACATAGCAGAAGAGAGAGCTTCTAATTTAAAAAACAAACCTAAACAAAGAAAGAATGCACAGAGGACTGCATTTGTCACTGATGATTTGAATGAATTAACAGCTTGCTTTCCTTACAGTGGGAAATGGCATGTAACAGATAAGCAGCTGTACAAAAATAACAAACTTCACTTACTATATGCACCACTGGAGCTTACTGCAGATGTGCGTTTTCAGAAAATTATATCCCAAACACTCTTATTTTTTTCCAGTGTTTGCATAATGAGTACTGTGTTCTAATTTATTTTTAATGCGCACTTTGCCCCCTACTGCCAGCCATTCTTTAAATGAAATGTTGCTTCTCCACGAGTATTTCTACATAAATATTTTATAACTGAACTAAATAAAAAAATCATATTTTAACTGCTTGAGGATAAATGGCTGAAGAAGTGTGAGCAGTTCCATTTTGCTTTCACATTTATTACTGGTATTTCAAAGAAATCTCACTGAGGCAAACTTACAATTTTATTTAGTTTACACTAAAAGACATTAACTTCATTTTCAACATGAATAGGAACCACACACAAATGTGTTTCTGATGCAGAGCACCTTTGCTATAATGAAAATCATCAAATAATGGCTGCAGACCTGCTAGAACCTGGTATAAAAACCACAGCTTACCACACTGTACAAACTGCAGTTTCTTGTCACTTTGCAATCAGGATGTGCTATAGAAACAGATAATCTTAGAATGAAAGAATTTACAATGTGAGAGAAATTAACAGCATATAAAAACTAATACGAATCCATGGTAGATAATTCTCTTCTTCCGAGCATTGTTAGAAATGACCTGAATGAAATTAAGTCACCTTTTGTGGTCAAACTGAATGCTCCATCAACATACTGTGATAAAGAGTCAGCTTCATTTTGATAGTGTGTATCTGTAATCTGTAAAGGTTTAAAATAAACCTTTAAAATGTGGGTCACTTAACATCCGTGGTCCTGATGTATCGACACAGAGGAAGAAGAAGTGATGAAATGCTATGACAGATGCACAGGCATTTGGGGATAAGCATGTGAAGGCTGAATTTGTCATTTATTTATGTTTGAGAAAGTCTAAATAAAATGATTCATGGAAAATTAAGAAGAGAATAGGGACTCAGAAAAATTTTCATTATGAGATGAAAACAAGCTTTTAGAAGCACAAGTGTGCAAACAATAATCAATATGAAAGCACTAAAGAAGAAAGGACAACTGCTTCAAATTATAACTAACCCCAGTCAGAAGAGTTTGTTGCTGCTCCTGAATGGGTTCCTTTTCTTTATCATCTCAGTCAAAACAATCAATATATTTAATGTTTCGCCACAATTAGTGAGTGCCTCAAGGGTATATGTAGTATTCTTTTCAGGGTAAAGATTTACCAGAAGTTTGATTAAATGGAACTAGAATATATTTGCTTTGCTGCAAACTACACAGGATGAGACCACCATCTACTTCCAAAGCCAGGAGAGAAATAAGACTGGGACTCAGCAGCTGACGGCAAGGGAGACTGCATTTTGTATTAAAAAGCTGTCCAAAACTTTGGCAAAAATAGGCAAAAGCATGTATACATTTAATGTAAGCAATCTACATTTAAGAAGAAATCAGTAAAGATTGTCCTCAGTTTCCTGCCTTGAAGATGATGAATATCACTAATTGGAGTAGGAAGCCTGAATGGCATGATCTAGGCTAGCAATATGGACTGTTACTGAAGATTATGTGGACGCACAAATACTGAAATGAAACAGTTTTGCTTTGCTTTGCTTTGCTGGCTGCCTCATTAATCAGCCCATCTTAAGTAATAATGGGAACCTCTGCCAGGCCTTGTCTGAAGTTAGTCCAGTCTCAGCATGTCTTATCCAGGAGGACAGAAAATACTGTCCCATCTTTAAAAAGTGTGTAACTGTGTAGTCTGGCAATGCATTACACTGCAGCCTGTCTAGCTAATAAGAATCGTGGGCTTATCCAGACAGAAGAGGAGTTTTTCTCCTTAGAGAGAAAAATCTCCAACAGGAAAACTCACATCCTCCTTCCCCAAGTTGGGCAGATAAGAATTAATCCCCTTTTCTTGTTGTAGGGAAATGTACTCACTGTGCATCAGCCCAAACACAATTTGTCCTGAGGCAATGCTGCCTATCTGCTATTACCAGCTTGGGCTTCTAGGCCTCACTGGAACTAAACTGGTCTTGACTATACTTAAGTTGAAACTGTCTTCTCAGCATATACTTTCCAATAGCTTCCTTCCTTCCTAGCTGTCCTCATTCTAGCTGCAAGCACTAGTTGCTCTCGCTAAGCCCTTTCCACTAGTGATTTCTGCTAACTGCTTCTTTTGTCTGTTCATTCACCTTACCTATGTGCTGCTTTTGCATTGTGTGACTGTAACAGCTTCCCAGGGCAAAGAAGAGTAATATGCAGATGCCTTTGCCAGGTTAACTTTCCTTCTTTACCTTCACACATGATGTCAGTAAGCATTAGACTAGATCCCTGCCTAGCCCAGGCCCTCCAGATATAGTTGTCTTGCTCCAGTAAGGGTATTTCATCCAAACTTGTAACTTTCTTTAAAACAGAGTAGTCCCAAATGAAATGCAAATGAAACCTCTTTAGGTTAGCCACTGTGTTAATTCTCTTTATACTTTTTTACTCCTAACTAGATATCCCTTGTCATCTGGATTGACACCTCGTGAGACTTTTCTAGAGCTCTTTTTAACCCTGACTTAAAAATAAATGTGTACAACTTCAGTTCATTTTAAAGTGTGGCCTTATATATAGCAGCACTGGTACAGGAAAACAGAAGGTAACCCAAAGTGCAGGAGCTGCCATGTGTGGCTGCTTGTGACAAATGAGATCCTCATATAGCAACTTTCCCAGAAAAAAAATAACAGTAATATTGCTTGAAACAGCACAATTTTTCCATATTTATATGTTTCCAAAATAATCCCAGGCTGATGAAAGAATGCTGCTCTAGAAAATCAGCCCTCAAAAGTAATTTTCAGGCCAGAATAGCATGTGATGCTATTGGCACTTAAAGTAAATAGATTTATACATATTTGAAAGCACCTGTTCTGTGTATATGTTCCAACTACATTGTGGGGAGCTCTCAGCTTCAGGTCTAAGTCTTCTTTCCTGACCAGCCACATCACCTAAATGTTGGTGTGTGTACTCTCGCTCCATTTTGGCATGTCAGTTGTCCCATTGGGTGATGAAAACTGAATGCAGAAGAACAGGACATGAGTATTTGAGTCCAATTCCAGGTACAATTCCAATGCATTTACATTATGACAATATCGAGCTTGCTGGCTAACCAAAGGTACCTGAGCAATTCTCTAAGCCTTCCATAATATTCATACCCTCCCTCAGAACTAAAATATTCAACTTTGTGCTACTACTGCTATCCCAGAACGGACTGCAAAGAAACCTTTTCCTTTCATAAATCATTCCCAATACCATATGTTTAGAGAAGAGTTAATGGAATATGGGTTAGAGTCAAGTAAATGTTTGCAAAGAGCGTGTCTGGGTTCATAATTTTACTGCTAAATAAATTTCTTGACAATTATGAAATTAACTTGTGAGGGATGACTGTTCACAGCTCCTATTCACATAGAAACAGGAAAAACATAAAAAGTAAATACATTTAAGATGTTGAAAGACATACCATGCCCAACCCATCTAGTCTGCTGTTACTACATCAATGAAAGAAGATGCTTGACACGGAAGTCACAACTGATCCTCCTGTTGTCAGCTCAGGTGCTCTTACAGAGGCTTACTTGAAAATCCATAGTCTGATTTTACTGTCCATAGGGACTGAATCAGATTGTCCAGGGTCAGTGTTCCAAATTATCTTCAGCTACTATGCTACTACCTTTATTAAGACATCTGATGAAGCTGTTGATTCTTATATTTGGATTGCTAGAAGACTGAGTACTAATGAAGATGCTAGAAGACTGAGAAAGTGGCACTAGGAACCCATTAGTTTTATTTAGGAAACATCTGCTATTCGACACTGTGCTCTACTTGGGTATTTGTTCAGGCAGGTATACCACAGCTGTATAGAGAAAAACCTTCTGGAACTGACTTGCATTACAACTTTGCATAGTCTTTCTCTGGAGAAACCTGGGGCTAATCAGATATGAGCACTATACTTCTTTCAGGAGATAGCAGTGGTCTAGCACAGCAGATAAGTTTTAAACTAATGCTAAAACAGCTCGTAGCATGGGCTACTGCTGGCTGCATATAGCAAACCTGCCCAATCCATAAACTCCTCTTTTGTATGACCACGTTGCCTCTCACCTAGCAGAAAGACTAGCTTCTCACTTAATGGAACTCACAAAAGTTGATTCTCTTCTGTGTTAGTCTATTCTTTGTGCTGGTCACATGGGTGTATTTCAGAGCAATGCAGTTTCTCTCAGACTCTTAAACAACCAGAAAGGGCTCATATTCCATCTGTTTTCCAAACAGTACTTCTGGAACTTGTTCCGCAAAACAAGGTTTCCAATCATTTTCTATTTTAGCCTACCTAAGCCATGCATTGAAATGGACTTAAGGGAAGGATTATTCACTCTCATGTGGAGTCACCACACCTGCCCAAGTATGAATAGCAAAAAAAGTGGTGGGAAAGCTTTTGGGATACAAGCTCCCAGTCTCTCTTCCATCCCAATTAATAAGCCTTATTCTGGACTTGTTTTCTTGTTGCAGCAGTCTGGGTGCCCTGCATACAACGAATCATTTGCGGAAGCTGCAAATGTGACTGGCATAGGCAGTAGGTGAGGCCCCTGGATACAGAGGCAAATGGGATGTGCATAAGCAAGTTGACACAGAGGAGTCAAGCTGATAATGGATACGGCATCTCACTGTAGAGGAAAGAAAAGGTCACCAAAATAGTCATTCTACCTGAGACTGTCAGTCCTGAAGCGTGTGCTGCCTGACTGACAAACTTCACATTCAGGTTGGTTTTAAGAAGTGTAGAGCCTTAAGGTCTTTTACAGTACCAGTGCTAAAGGGCATTTTAAAAGGTATTCAAATACAGAGCATTACTAGGTGAAAAGTATTTGGATAATGCTATTCTGAAGTTTAATGTTAATCTTGACAGCTTTTTTCTACTTACTTTGTGTTTTGTCTTATTAGTTTTCAAAATTTTATCAGACTGTAAGTGTACTTAAACAGTGCTAGGAAATTGCCACAGAAAATTGGTACAGGTATGTGGGACAAAGAAAGTCATTACCTTGCAAATGAGTAAACAACCTTGGTAGCTACTTGTGCCAGATGTAAACATGCATGAGGCTCCTGGTTAGTACATGCGACCAAGGGGTTGTTGCATGGGTATGAAAGCCTGTAAGCACATACAATAAAGGTCTTCATTCTACACCAGCAACGGAGTCCATGACTCTCCTGCCACACAGGTAGTCCTGCTTGTTAAATGAAATCTAATGTGATATTTTTAAAGAAAAAAATGCTAGATCCTCACCAGAGACATGTTATTTTATCCTCTGTGTCTACCCTTGCTCTTCAGTTGTAGTTGCGTTGCTGAGCATAGCAAGAATAAAAGCCACTCCACTACTGTGATCCCAAGGAGCTTCAATGCAAGAGGCACAAAAATTCTATTCCTTGGTATTGCCTCACTTTCTCATCTCCAGTTAGCTGGTTGTTTTCACTTGAGGTACATCATCATACATTTATCCAACAGGCAACTCTTGCTAAAATTGAGAGATTTTGAAGGGTGAAAAGGGAGGGTTACCCATAATCCAGAATAACCTCTCCCAGTACTGCCAGCACTTCAGCCTGCTCTCAAGTGCAGAGATTTATTTGGTCATAGGCTTTCAACAGCAGTCCAAATTGTTGTTATAGTTATTGCTTTTAAGGTAAACAACTCTCTTAGTGCCTGGACTGACACTATATTTAGGTAAGGATGAAAGAACAGATCTTGTCCCATCTCATACACCCCCTCAAGAGCATCCTCTGCTTCATTACCAGCCACTTTGCAAGGCTCCTTCTGGCAGCAGGAGCTCCCATCAGGCAGTCCAGAACTTACTGCCTGGTTCCACAGGCACAGTTTTCCTGGCACTGCTTCTTCATAAATTGTCCAACTAGAAATGCACTCAGGGAGGAACAAGCATCACGTTTTGCAGAATTAAGCTAGTTTTCTTTTCTTGGTTAAATGTCACCAAATTGAATGATGAATTGAATCTTAGAATAGAGTGTGATTTAGGTGATACGGTTTTACAATTTAGCTACAAATTGATTCAGGAAAGCTAACTATATATATATGTATATATATACAGACATACAGATGAACATGTACATTAGCTGCTGTTAAACGCTGATACAAACTAAACACATATAAATCAGATAAAAGATAAAAGATAGTGAGTTTCTAAATGAATGTTTATTGTTTTAAGCAAGTACAAAACCCAAACCATTTAAACTGGTAGAACTCTTATTTACAGAAAGCACTTACACATGTAAAGCAGATCCATGAAGCCTGTTGTCAACAAGACAATTATAATATTTTAAATATTGCTCAAAGTTTTACACAGAATCATTTTTGTTCAGATTTCATTATGTCACCAGAACACTGCCTGCTAAGTAACAAGGAAAGCAAAGGCTGAAAAAAGGACTGGAAGAAAATAAGCAGGGTGATTCCACCTTTCCTAAAGTACGGTGGCAGCCATCGTCACTGAAAGTTATTGTCAGTATGCATTTCAAGGCACATAACACAAAATACTACAGAGCCTGCAAATAACTTCAGAAACCCACTCTTGATTCCCTTAAGTAGCACAAAACAAACAACAACAACAAAAAACAGAGAGCAATTTTTTATAAAGCAGAATAATAGAATCATATAACACCCTGAATTAGTAGAGATCCACAGAGACTGCAGAGTCCAGCTCTGGGTTCCACACAGCACCACCCAAAGACCAAACCCTGCGTCTCAGCGTTGCCCAGACGTTCCCTGAACTCCAGCTCTCGGGGCTGCACCCACTGCCCTGGGCAGCCTGTTCCACGCCCTCTGGTGCAGCCCCTCCCCTGACACAGCTCCATGCCGGTCCCTCGGGCCCTTTCACTGTCTCACAGAGCAGAGCTCAGTGTCGCCGCTCCGCTCCCTGTGAGGAGCTGCAGCTGCCATGAGGCCTCCCCTCAGCTCCTCTGCTCTGCGCTGAGCACACCGAGGGGCCTCAGCTACTCCTGACACACTTTCCCCTTCAGACCCTTCCTCATCTTTGTAGACCTCCTTTGGATGCTCTCCAGTATCTTTATGTTCTTCTATTATGGCACTCAAACTTGCACATGGTGCAAGCTACACAGCACTGGGCAGAGTGGGACAGTTCCTTCCTTCACACAGCTGGCAGTGCTGGGCAAGATGAGCATGAGTGGCCATCAGTAAAGACTTGATTTCTAAGTAGTGGTTAAGTGAAACTGTAAAGTTGGGTCACCAGTTTGCCACTGACATTTTTTTTTTTTTTTTTTTAAGGCAAAGAAACTGAAGAAGTTTCTTCTTCATGTGCATTTTGCTGGCTGAACTATGTAAGAGGGTTATTTACCTTAAAAACTACTACATCTTAAGTATACAAAGATCCAGCCTCAACAAATACTTGCATACATATTTAATATAATGTTGTGAAGACAATTGGGCTGTTTGCATGTCTACTGCTGAGTGTGTGTCTTAGCGTTTTCAGCATACAAGCATTCATCAGCGGAAAATGATTTCTTATGAATTTTAGAGATCTTCTTTCATTGTTGTTTGGGAAAGGTGTTATGTAGCTCATTTGAGGATACTCTTTCTCCTAATTGTGGTTCCAGAATAGTAGCAAATAGAAGCACTAGCAAGACATGAATTTTGGAAGGTCATTTAGCTAACAAGAAAGCTAAATAATCCTGTATAGTTTTAGTAGCTTATTATCCAGTTGTATCTGGATGGAAAAGAAAGAAAGAAAGAAAGAAAAAAATATCACTGTTTATTCTTTCACATCCTAATACAAGCTTCATAATCCTCATGAGGTTTGAAGACATGCTAACCATTTGAATTTCCAGTTCAACGGTACCAGCTACAGTAGTCAAATTTCTCTTCTACTTCCTCCAGTATTCTGGGGAGAAGACAGAAACAGATGGAATATTTTTACTCAGGTTAGTCATATGAGAACTTTGAGGCAGACTGACTATTAGCTGACTGCTAGCTATACAAATGAAGAAGAATTTGGCCCTAGAATATATGCAAGTTTTTCAGTTTTTTTTTTTTTTAAATAAACTTCAAAGCTTAACATTAAGTTTAGCATTAGCTAAAGTTTTGCAGTTTTGCCTTGCTTTTGCCTGAAGTTGCAATTGTCAAAAATTCTCATTACCATTTTGGATTAACTTAAAATGTTGACAGCAGAACAGCATTTGTGTTCTAGGGAAAAAAAAAAAAAAAGTTC
>PPHD01000278.1:16644-77813 GCA_002909625.1 Bambusicola thoracicus | reverse complement strand
CCGTCACCCTCACCGTAAAGTTCTTGCGCACATTGGTGCGGAACTCCCTGTGCTCTATGCTCAAGTTTCTGGCCGTTTCCCCTTGTCCTGTCCCCGCGCACTACTGAAAAGAGTCTGGCCTCACCACTGTGGCCCCCACACCTCAGGTATTTATAAACCTGGATCAAATCCCTTCTCAGCCTTCTTTTCTCAAGGCTAAATAGACCCGGTTCACTTAGTCTTTCCTCATAGGGGAGATGCTCCAGGCCCTTCACCATCTTTGTGGCCCTCTGCTGGACTCTTTCTAAGAGATCCCTATCTTTTTTGTACTGGGGAGCCCAGAACTGGACACAGTTTTAAATGTTATTCTGTGAAAACACAAGTCCTGAAGTACATACAAATCCTCAGTCCACACTGATGCTTCAGCTCTGTGGTTCTTCCATTTGTCTGTTTATGGTATCAATTTGTTCTTATGCTCTGTTTTACGTTTTTTTGAGTCAGAGCAAATACTTACCAGTCCGGGTCCAAGTAGATTGTTTAACTGTTCTTTTGAATCCCAGGATAAGTGAAAACTTGAAAGCAGTTTAGAGCTGAATTCAAATGAACAAAATTCTAAGAAGCTTTGGCAAATAGGATTTGAAGACAATCAGTAGCCTTTTCATTACAGACTCATTTTCTTTGCAGGTGAAGGAAGAATTCAGATTCTGGGCTAATTGGTTGTGAAAAGAAGATGAACAAATGAGATCTGTTTATTTTTTATCCCTCTCTTGCCTCCTTTTTTAATCTTCCTTCTCCTTTTTTTCTGCTTCCCTACTGCTGGTAAGGAATGCAATTACGGATGGGACACTTTACAGCCTTTCTATAAAATCTGCCAAGATTGAAACTCCCGCAGGGATAACATTTCTTTAAATGTACCGAAGAGCAAAAGATTGTTTGAACATTCCAACGTTCATCCAACTCATCTAAAAAGAAAACTCTTCTCCTTCCAGCCAGTGTGCCTGTTCTTGATGGATGGCTCCAGTCTCCAGTCTAGGACTACAACATATTCAGTACTCTGGGGATTTTATCTTTAAAATTGTGCAAGAGAAATACCAAGCTAAAGGGTGGGAGGAAGCAGAGGGAGATAGAGGAGGAGTGATGAATGTCATTTGTGATGCAGCTACTTCCTACATTTCTGGAATTAGATCACATTTATTTCCCCATGACATGACATGGTCTGGGACGGTCTCTGTTGAAATTGAGAGTTCTAGGTAAGCAGTGAGCACCCTTCTCCTCTGCTGCCCTCTCCTCCCCTTTCCCAGAATTAAAGCACAGGTGCTTTGTCTCTTAGGCAAAAAGAGCCGGTGTGCTGTCAGCTGGTCCCTGCGCTGAGCCTCAAGGAGTAGACAGTGGGGGAAAAGGGAATAAAGATTTCCTTTAGGGACTCGGTGCTTATTAGTGTAGATTGGCTTTTGTTTCAGCTTGAAATCACATCCCAAACTGGGTGCAAGTTATGTGAAACACATTTGAGGTAGCACATAAGAGGCAGCGAGCGCAGTGCTTCAGCTGTGAGTAGGGGGGGGATGCAGGGCACTGAGGGGGACACCTTTGTGTGGGTTGCAGGGTTTGGTCTGCATGCACAGCAAGATGTACTGACCTGGTGTGGGCATGGAGGGCAAGGAGTGGGCACATCTTGTAGGTGAGCAAAAGGCTGGGGCTCCTTGGGCTATAGGTGAGCAAAGGGCTGGGGCTCCTGGGGCTGCAGGTGAACAAAGAGGCTGGGGGACCTGAGCTGTGCTCCTGCAGCCCTGGATGCTGCGCTGCACAGTGCTGTGCCGTGCCAGCTCCGCATGCTGGTACCGCGGTGCCATGCCATGCCAACCCTTCACGCTTGGGTACCGGCCATGGCACCGGGTACCGCACCGTGCCGGCCCCACGTGCCAACCACCGCACCGTGCTGTCCGATGGGAGGCTGCGGAGGGCTGAGCCAGATGCAGCTGCTCTCCACGGCACCTGCCTGCCCAGCCAGGCAAGAAGCATGTCTGCAGCGGGCAGTTTCATTGCTCGGGCTTTTTTTGCTGCCGTGGTTTGCACCCCATAATGGGAATATCGGCTTTATCGGGAAAACAGCTCATTACGTGGATTCCCTCTGAAAGAGGCTCACACGCCTTCTGCGTAATGGGGAAGGAAGGGAGGATTTCGACTTTGTTCATTTTAAAAAAAGATTGCAACGCCTGCCCCCTCCTCCCTCCTCTTTCTAACGAGACTCCGGTTCCGCACAAAGGATTCATCATAGCCATGCAGCACTCACCTTCTCCGGCCACATCTTCCTCAGCCTGCCGGGCTACTTTCAGAGGGGGAGCGCGAGCAGCAGCACGAAGCTGGAGCCTGGCCGCGGAGGTTCCCGAGTCCCTGCTGCCCGGGTGCTCTTGTGCCCCTCGTTCCTTACAGCAGAGCAGCTGTACGGGTGCTGTACTTGTGCTGCAGCTGCGGGGAGGGTGGAACCACTCCACACACCCTCAGCAGCACTCGCCGAGCGCAGCCAAATTTTTCAACTTTATTTAGGAGGAAGAATAGATCACATGGGGAGCTTCACCGAATGGGGAGGAGCGTGTTAGTGCAGAATCAGGTCACTAACATAAAAACCCGGGAGTTAGTCACAGACACAAAGATTAACGGCACTAGCATAATCCAGGCATGAAAAGCAGACTGAGACAAAGGCAAGAGACGCTTATGGGAATTAAGTGCTTCTGTTTGCCTCCCTTATCTGTGTCATTAAACAGGGTAATCTTTTGCTCCTTTTATCAGGTGAGTTTTCCTCATTGAGTTAAGAAATAGAGTGGAACGTATAAGAAATGTTTTCAGCTTCCAAATAATTTTGAGCACAATCCCCTTGGCTGTCAATTTGGCATTTCCACTGGCTTTTTGTTTTTTTTTAGTATCTCAAATGCTTGGTTTGTCTCTGTTCTGCTGCGTTGTATCAGTTGGGTCCCAGATAGATGCTACAGACTCTTTCCAAAAGGCATGCCCACATAAAACAGCCTGGGTTGGTTAATGGTCTCTGACTCCAAGCTTTATTTTTTTATCTCTTGCTCAGACAGATGCAGGAAGGCTGCTGGCTGATCCCAGATTGTCCCACTGGCTGAGAATTAAGTTTCTATGACACCTTTTTCTGATCTGGCATTCCTGAGGAGATGGTAAAGCTCCTATGAGAAACATATGTAAAACAGGTGTCCCTGTATGCAAGGACTACAGCAGGATTCCTACTGCTTTTCATATCTGTGTTTATTTAATCATCAGTGATGCATTCAAGAAGCTTCTGATGTATTTAGGTTATTTAGAGACCCAAACTCAAATGCAGATTGCTAAATGTGGTTACCAAAATACACATCTATCTTGTGAAGGAGTGGGCCCGACTCTGATAGGTGCTAAGCAACTGTTCTGCATTTCCATCTGCTTTTACGTCAGATCCCACCTTCTGCCACCTTCCTCCTGTCCGCATTTGTAAAGAGAAATTAACTTGGAAGAGTAGGCTGTCTTCTTTGCTTACAGAATCATCCTGCCCCAAAGAACCCAAATGTGTGATTCCAGACAAAGGGGAAATGAGGAATGCAGCGACTTGCCGCTATGAAGGCAAGAGGCTCCATTTATATGGTTTGTATAAAGCTGCAGGACAGCTTGTACACTGCGTGCCCCAGAATTACTCAGTCATCTAGCAGTTGCACCTGTCTACAGAGTAATTGTGCTTCCTTCAGCCTGCAGACAAATCAGCCAGCTGTGGCAGTTAAAGGCTGAAACAAAATGTTGATTCCTGGCAACTTGCTAATGAAGGGCTCAAGTTAGTTTGTAGGGGCCTCTGGGTTGGGAGTCATGTTAATCAAGCTACCAAACCAAGAAAAACAACCTCCCTGTCAGTATAAATCAAAATATGTAGCTCTGAATTCTCTGCAAGTATATCCGTAGGGTATAACTTAGGCTTCTTGCTCTCGTTTCCCCAGGCCCTGGGTGTAAAGGGCCTGTGCCTGTTGCAGACTGCCTGCTGGCTGCGGTCTCCTGAAGGAATGGAGGAGTACAGCTGCTCAGAGTGGAGCAGAGAATAGCAATTGGTTCCTTTATAGGGCAAATCAGCGAAGTGTAGAAAAAGCACTTTGCATCTTTGCTGCAATACATCTGTACTGAAAACACAGTTTGAAACCATCCCTGTGCTTTAAATTAGAAAATGATGTATTTCTGAGCTAGTCTTGCAGGAAACCTGTTGTTTTTTGACCTGGAAATTGACCTCTGTGTGTAGCTTTGATTCCAGGTGGACAGGCAGCTGATTTTCAATAGAGGTCTATGAGTGGATAGAGATATTTCCTGTAGTTTTATTTTTTTTAGTAATTTCTCTATTTTGCTAGATAACAATGAAAAAAACAAGCTTAGCAAGTCCCATTAGCCACTGTTTATGTTTTCTTCCCCAGGTTATTTTTCCTTACTGACAAGTTTTTTTTGTCTCATGCATTTCGGAAGGCTTCCTTTTGTATTTCTTCTTATCCACAGCTTTTAAATGAAGTTTCTTATGTCTACTGGAAAAGCTATGTATATGTGTATATGTACAGAGGTGTAGGTGTATGCATATGTTTTTAAATGCAAAGTCCAGGCAATACAAATTTCTACAAGTTTGTATTAGTTCAAAGATAGCTTTTTTCCTCCCTTCTTAGTTATATTTAACTTTTGCTGATATTTTTGCTTCTGAACTTATAAGTAAGCCAATATGGAATGTCTGAAAATGGTCCAATATGTTTTTATGCCACACCTAGTCTTTTTTTTCTGTTACTTGTCCTTAATATCCAGTATGCCTAAGAAACTGAAATTTCTCATGCTATCAGATTTAGCACTTTCTGAGTCTTTCTGGAGCTGTTTGAAGGATTGTAAGTGGTCAGAAGTTATCAGGTATTATGAAGATTGCAGCCGTGTCAGAGGGTTATTGACAAACTAAAACCAATCTCTATGTAGTACAGCACTGTCTCCTCCAGGAAATCACCTATTTTCCAGGACATCAATGGTTCGATAAATACTTTATGTCATGGTTAAGCCCACAGATCTAAGTCAGCAGTGATATATGGAAAGCCCAGCTCCTGCTGATTTGAATAGGACTTTCACAAGCACAAAAATACTTCGGTCTGTCTCTTGACAGTGAATGCTATTGGAATTTCATTGGAGCCATTAGAAAGGCCACAAGATGTTCTAATGGTAATTGAAGAGATAGGAGAAAAATGAGCATTTGTAACTCCTTGAGAAGTTCTTCAAGCTTTGAAAAATAGCCCAAAGCTTCTCTTCCAGTCTGCTGTGAAGTGCTCCTTATTCATCACTGCAGAAATCTCTGATGACCCAGTCAGATTGTTGACACTTCCATTACTGCTTCTATTTTAGATGTTGTAATTAGTAATTTTTCATGTTTCCAGTTTGTCTTTTCTTTTAGAAATTTAAGCTACAGTGACAAATTAAAGCACATCATTTACTGATGGTACTGATCAAATAGTGTAGGTACCCGGTACAAAGGGATTATTCCAAGGTAACGTGTTTTATTTTCCTGCCTTCAGTGTTGTCAGAGTGTTATCTCATTATGTAAAGACTGAACTAAGACCATTACGTGTAATAGGTCAGCATTTCACCTTGGTGCAGTGAGAAAGGAACATGGCTTTCCTTGTGTAGAACAGAGCAGGCATACATTAAAGAAAGAATTATTACAAGCAAAGTTTCTTATCAGATCCAGGCCATCAAATTCCTCTTCTTCTGACTCTGACTCCGGTGGAATAGTAAAATTTATTACCCAGCATAACGAAATGCATATGCATTATGCAGAAAGTTTCAATGCTTCTATATTGTTCTTCTCTTCAATCCTAAGGAGAAAGTTTGATTTTATGAGTAGAGATAAAATGTATTTTAAAAAAATCAGCTAACAGTACATTTCTTGGATAAGCACATCAAGTGTGAATGGCTTACTGCAGTATTGTTGCTACATCTGTCAGTATCACTAACTTCAATTGAACGCAACCTGATCACAGAGCATGGAATGAGGGTCGAGATTTCTAAAGGCACTTTTGGTTGGATTAGCAGACTGGAGTTGAACTCTATGATCTGTGTGAGTCCCTTCCAACTTGGGGTATTCTGCTCCTGCTGTACGTGAGTAGCTCTGAAATGGCTCCTGAAGGTGACTGACAGTCCCTGAATTCCTTATTCCAGAAGAGAGGGAGGCAGGAGATGGTATGGTAAGAGAATATAAGATAAATAAAGCTGAGGAAGTAAAGTGGGAGTTCCTGATTTATTGCTGCAATTTTTTGAGATGAGGGAGAAATGCAGTGAAATTGAGAAGTTTTACAGATCCTATTAATGGAAGGAAATACTTCCTTGTGTAGCATGTTGTTCTCCTGTAGAATTCATTGGTACAGCACATTCCACTAAGGTTGAAAGCTTTGAAGGATTTTAGTAAAAGCGTCAATGTGGAAATGAGAGCATCCATAATTACAGGCAGCCCACTTGTATTGTGGCTTCCAGTTGTAAGATGAGTGCAACTTCACAAATGCAAGGAGAAAATTCCCTTTGGGGCAGGTTTTCTGTTTCGAGTTTCCTCCGTATGAGTAAGAGCATGAAACAGTTCTGGACTGTCCTTACTGCATTATGCCTCTCCTAGGTGAGGAATAATTCTGGTTCGACAACAGCAGTATAAATTGTAGAATCATAGAATCATAGAATGGCCTAGGTTGAAAAGGACCATAAAGATCATTGAGTTTCAACCCTGCTGCCATGGGCAGGGTTGCCAACCTCTAGACCAGGCTGCCCAGAGCCACATCCAGCCTGGACTTGATCTAGAATCCTCCAGTGAGGTCAACTCTGGTGTATAGGTGCATAATATTCTAGTGTTAGCAGTAGTGAGTAGAGAGCCAGTGTGTGTCTTTCACAGGATCAGAACTGAAAACCAGTTGAATCAAATAATAAATGTGCCAGAAGTATGAAATACAATAAGGGTGTTCTAATGCACACAGTATAGGTACATCTTGTCTCACACTGCTGCATTGCAAAGGTCAGAAGTGCTAAAGAAGCTGTCATGCTCTTTGAAATGACATGGAGTAATCCCAGAATAGATCTCTACCAGCACCAGTCTTGTCACTTTTGGGATTTTCTTTTGTTACTTGTCTGGCCTCACATAGAGTGGTGGTTGAATTTAAACATGCCTCTGGATGGTATCTCTCATTCACGTAACAGCTGGTTACTCATGTATATGGACTTCCATATTCTATACGTACCCTCCTGTGTTTTGTTTTTCCCTTTTTTCTCCATCTCTGCCTTTCTTTTAAAATGGAAATACAGAACTTTCAGAGATGTATGCAACAGTTGGCAGATCTATGGTTAACAGTCTCTCATTTTCTCTCACTAGGAGAAAGACAGCGGCTGCCTCGCTGCGCACGTTGCCTGGAAGCCCAGCCCAGAGGCCCTGTTAGCTGGGCTCTTCTGTGGAGCTGCTGTCTGGGATGAGGCTGCAGGAAAAGGGAGTTCTGGTCAGCTGCTCGTTGTGAACCCCACTTCTCCACCTTCTTATCTTGCTTCTACCTTCACATCCATGTATTAAGACACAGAGTGGGATTAGCGTTTTGGATTATTTTACAGAGGAGGAGCTTGTTAAATGCCTGGGACAGTCTCTTGTGGTAGCTGCTGTGTGCTGGTGGGCATGCGTTGCTTTTGTGGTCATGCTGATTGCTCTAGCCTGAAAGGAGCTTGGATTTAAGAGGATGCAGAGAAGGCTCAAACAGCTTAACTTCTCTTATGCTTGTGGAGCGCAGCTCTGTGCCTGTATTCTGAAGACACTTGCTTCATTTCTTTTGAAGACTGAACTAGCTGTACCTGCTAGATGCTGCTGCCCACGGTAATCTGTGCCACCCTCCCAGCACATTCTCTCTCATATTCCAGGGGCAGTCTGCAGTGTTATCCTGTGCATCCATCTCTGTTCTCTCTTCCCTTGCCAAGAGATCTGTATGTCTCTTCTTTGCACTTAAGTCTCATTCGCACTAAATCAGTGCCCCTTATAAGCCAAACCACAGGCACCTGTGTATCTTGCACTGTACCCTGCTGGTTCCCTGTTTTCCTCCAGAAATGATATGGTTCTTTACACAGATGCCTGGAGGCAGAAGGACAAACAGAAAAACATCAGTTTGAGTGCGTGGTATCTTATCTCTTATTATGGACTAATGGTCATCAGTTAATTGTTCTTTTCCTGAGTTTTCCTCAAGCTTTTTGCTTGGGCTCTGTTTTTCAATTGAATTGTTTGAAACAGTTTGACAAACGTGTAATGCTGTCAACTGTCTATGCCTGTCTTTTTTTGGTCTTTCCTTCTAAGGTATTGGTGCTTCTAATCCTGATGTATGGAGCTGAAGGCTGATGATATTTATCACCGTTATGTTTCTTTTTTCTCTGTTAAAATTTAGATATTTGGCCAAGTTATACATGCTAGTACTGTACAGACTATGAGTTAACTAGCCCGTGAAGATAAATGTGTTGGTCTCCTACAAATGGCAGCAGGCACGCTCTCCTTCAGAGAGCATTCAGAGGGAGAAGACAATTTTAGTGACTGCACTGACCATAGAGGAATCTTATCTCTCTCTATGGGCAAGGGAGCTCGGGCTGGAGCCCTGTGACAGCTTACTCTTAAGGCCAAGCTTTCATCTGCACTGCTTATTCTCTTCATAAGCACATCACTAGGTCTCATTATTAACACAGTTAAATGTGCTCTTGGAAAACTTGATTTAATTTCTGACTTTACTACCAAGATTCTAATGCCAAGTTGCTGAAAATGAAGCCTTTCTGAAGTTTTCATTAACTGAATGTTCCTCATTTTCTGGATACTCAATTTGAGACGATATCTGATTTGCAGCAGCTCTGTATACTTAGAGCTGCAGCTGGAACTGAGTTTCCAGCATTTAAAGCACCATATAATGCTAAGCATGCTACAAAAAGAACGCTCTCATTTTCTAAATTGGATATCCCAAATTAATGAATACTTCTTTTATAACACAGAAACTTTCTAATCATTTTTTCAACAATCTATCCAGATAAAATGGAAGTGTTGGGACAATAAATTTGCCAAAAATGCATTCCTAATGTGTACCTTTAGAAAAGCTATGAATAAATTAATCATATGCTCTCCAAGTAGAGCTTGAGTTTGGTGAGGCAAAGTGGGTTAAACTAAGCAGAGATGAAATGATCTTGTTCTGTAATAAGCATTCAATCAGGGAGTTGTTCGACTGTTTCTGAGTAACCCCCTGTGGAGGCAAGCCATCAGAAATGGGCTGCACGCTAAACAGCAAGAAGAAAACATATTTTGAATAGCTGCTCATTAACTGAGAGTCATACATCCTCTGCACTGGTTGAGGCAAGGGTCCTGCGAAACAAATTGTATTTGATCATGGCAGTGCAGGCGGCAGCACGCTGTGTGACACAAAAGATTCACACTGAGATTGAACAGGCAGTTTTAACTCTGGCATTTCTTAATTTTTGGCTATTTGACTTCGCGTTCTCAATAATGTTCTTTTAACTTGGAATGTTGTGTGTAATATATATATAAATGTTGCTTTTAAATAAAACTGGTTTGTCTCCAAGTCATGTCATCTTCACACTGCCTGCTGTTAGCATTTCTAAAGGAGAAGCAGCTGGTGTGCTAAAAGAAGTTATGGACTTTGAAATCCTGCAAGGTTAGGAACTGAGTGGTTGGAGGGAGATATTTGCAGAAGATGCCATCTTTTCTGGCATGCAAAGTTACTCCCACTGTTTTCCCCACTGTATTTAATGTTTCCCCACTGTGTTTAATGGAGCAAAGTATAAACATTTGCTTTGAGGTGTTCTGTGGCTGTAGTCTGCAGGTAACCCTAAGAATAGCTTAATGGGGCTCCACAGTTGGGGTTTCTCAGTGGTTTCTCTGTCCACTTCATAAAAGGAAAGAGTTCTTCATAGCAGGCAGCTGCAAGCTTGGCACGGGATCTGAGTCCAGCTGAGCTCGACTGGCTCAGCTGCTACCAACAGGAAAGGTTCTGTAATCCACATTCAGTTAACTTCTCTGTTCATTGTGTTCAGACCGGAACAGGATCTAGTTCCCGCTCTGATAGCTCTGCAGGCTCCGTTGTGCTGAAGAAAGACAAAATACTCCAAGTAGGTGATAATCAAACTAGCGAGCAGGTGCATGTTTGACCAGTGGAGCAGAGCTGGTAAGGAACAATGTGTGTTCTTTGCTTATTTTCTTTGAAACAAATTAAGCATCTCTTTAGTTATTACGGAAACTGTAGTCTTGTAGCTTTGTTTTGTGCGTTCATCATTACATAGAACATATTTGAGAACTGACAAGTTTCTCTTGCTCTTCCTCATAATATTGACACAGAAGGAAGGCCAATTTGTAACTCCTTAAGGAGGACCACTAGATACATTACCATAGGAAGGCATAAAAATAATTCTAGTTCTTTGAAGGGGTCTCCCATTTAATGGTTGTTGGGTGTTCATTGTGTGCTGTGGTCAAAGAGTGCATTCAGAATTGTTCCTAGGAGTGGAATACAAATTGACCAGGAGAACCAGGGAGAATGTTTTGTCCAGCACACTGCACTGGCTGAAAGGTTTGTCTTCCTTTACTATGAGTTTCATCACGTACAATAGCATATGGAAATGTAACCAGCTTTTGGACCAGGATTATAGTGACATTATTGAGACAGTCTTTATTAGAATAGAGCTTAGTGATCACCACAGAACTTGATCTGTAATGTGTAACAAGCGCTGTATATACACTTTCAAAGATATTCTCTGACCAGTTCAGATGTTCCCTGTGCTTATACTGAAGGGAATGTTCTGCCTTTGGAGTTGGGATTCTGGAAGTCAGTATTAGATTGCTGCAGAAGACTCAGTGCTTAGCTTGTACCCTGGGGCACAAATTGTAGCTGGAAAGATGAGAAAATATAGCTTCAGAGATGAGATTTGGAAAGTCACAAATTGCATGTGTTACCTCGTTGTGATATATGTGCATATATATCAGAAAGAAAATGACTCTGTGTAGGAAGAGATGGTACTCGGTGCTCCGGGTATTTAAAAGAATCATGCGTGCTTATAAATTACCAGGAAAGGATTCTGAATGGGAACTGCATGCTTCAGGTTCTGACAGCGGCATTCAATCTCAGCAGTTCTTAACAATCGTTGTTCTGTTTTGGCTCAGTTCTAGGCACAGGTGGCTTCAATGTTGAGTTAGCCGCTGCAGAAGTTTTGGGTTAGAACTCCAAACAAGACTTTAGACACAGATTTAAAGTACTCAGTGAGATCATACTGCTGTTTCTAGGCTCTGTTAGCAGTGCTGTATTGATATTCAAGGTCATTTAAGATGCAGTACGGTCTTACACCACATTTCTGTTGACTTTTGTTTAGGCAAGGGGTGCATTTTCATCTCATGTGTGAATCATTAGTGTAGAGCAAATGAGCTAACACTGAGTCTGTTCTCCCAGTCAAGATGCTCCTTGCTGTAAGAGGTTGCTCTAAGGAGAATTACTGTCTCTTTGCTCTATTCAGCCCCTTGTTTTCATGAAATGTGATTTCCCTGAACCTTTCTGAAATTGGATTTAATTGGCCAATGGCTTCAGGAGTTCTTATCAGCATGACAGTTCCAGGTGGACACATGCAGATGATCACCAAAGGAACCCAGGCTACAGAGTGCTGGGACTAAGCCTGGATTACTGCTGCAGCACTGAGCCCAGTTTTTCTTCCACAGCAGTATCTGTCTCTCTGTGAAACATGGTAAATGTGACAAGTTTTTCGTCTGTTTCTATTTTCTTCCTTGTCTTCTTTTCCCAACAGTTGTTCTGAAGCAATTCAGGTATGGAGCTTTAATAGATTTTTACAGCCATGTGCGAGATGTACCTCATATCTACATAAGCCTTTGAATTAATGTGTGCATGTGTCTTGGTCTTTGTATTCACAGTTGTGTTTCCTCTTCACACTGGGGGAAGTAAAAGTAACTTGAAACCTGTGGTAACTTGTGAAATGTGTTGTTGGCTCATTTGCACATCTATCACTTGTTAGCTTTCACAAGCCCTAGTGTTTTTCCCCCTTTCAGATTTATTCTGAAGAGCTTTGTTCTTCCTGCTCCACACACCAGATGCTACTGTATTTTCTGGAGTCTGAACTGTCAGTGTCTTTTGTATAGCTATTACGTGTAGCTAACTTGAAAGTGGAATTTGTGTAACGTGTTGGTCCGTGGTATGATTTTTTCTTTCTTTTAATTTTGCTAGTAGAAATTCCCAACACAGTTGCATTTGTGCTAGAACAACAGGATTTATACTGCTACAGCTAATGCCAGATTTCAGTAACTGTCATTCGAGAATACGAGAAGATGTGTGATGCAGAAGCCCATGTGTCAGCAAACGTAGCCTTTTTGTGGCATTTGTTTTCCTCAAGCAAGTAGTTCTGTTGTGTTATACAAAGTCCAGTACTACTGGTGCAGTTTCATTCACTTTGGAGCTCTTAAACAGCAAGGGAGGCCTTATGAGGGTGCCACAATGTATGCATTTTTAAACCTGGAAAATAAAAAATGAATCTGTTCTGGAGAGGTTTGCTGACTTTAATATTGCCAAGCTGCAAATTTCTACTGAAGATGAAATTAATGGCAGCAAAAGGAGCCATTTGACTGCTGGGAAATTGGCTTAAGAGCACCACAGAAGGACATGTTGGCTGCTGTGAGTGTTGCCTCCCAGAAAGGGTGTGAGGTGTAACTAATAGGTGGCTGTTAATAGGTAGTATATTGCTTTGTTTGTAAGGATGTCTTCTACTGATAAGAACCAATACGGCAGTAGATTTAAATAATAAAGTATAATTTATCCTGGAGTAAAGCTTTTTCAAAGGCTTTGCCTATTAACAGCCAGATTGCTGTGGGTGCCCCATCCCTGGAGGTGCTCCAGGCTGGGCTGGATGGTGCCCTGGGCAGCCTGATCTGATGGGGAGTATCTGTGCCCCCCATACAGGGGCTGGAACTGGATGGGCTTAAAATCCTCTGCAACCCAAGCCGTTCTGTGATCCTGTGATAAGATTCCTAGAGTAGACAAGCTTGGATACCTATTTTACAGAATATTTTTGATATAATAAGTGACACTGAGAATTTTTACATGAAGCTTTAGTGTGTTGTGGTGCAGATTCAGGACTTTGCAAGGAGAGCTCCAGCAAACAAATATCAATGGTTTAAAAAAAAAATCCTACCAGAATGCCACTCATCAGAAGACTGTCTTCTGTTGTAGTGGTGTAAAGTTTTATTAGAGCTAAGTTAGGCTTCATCACGACAGAGCCGCTTAAGCTGGCGTTTCACATGCACAGCCCATGTCTCAGCATCTGCGGAGCACTCAGAGCACATGATCCAGGAGTACACCTCTCTGAACTGAAATCAGCAGGCTTTCAGAGCAGCAAGAGGTACGAGCCTTTAAGCAGTTTAAACTGCTGCTTCCTACTGGCCTCCTTGGAATTAAATCACTTGACTCAGTAATTGGCATGTCCTCGCTGCCTGGAGCCTTAATACTTTTAATGATGTCCAAACAAATTAGCTATTAAACATGTTATGAAGCAGCTCAGTGGGAACTGACTTGAGTAAGCTGAGGATCAAAGCGTGGAGCTGTAAAATGAGTCCTGAAGTGCTAATAACTTCTAATAACTTTTAAAGAGAGAGAATTAGATTGTGGGAAGAGCAGCTGTGTTGTATGCTGGTGACCTGAAGAGCAGCACGGTTGGGATGTACTGCTGTTTGTATTCTGACCAAAAAAACTAGTGAGAAAGCACGAAACTATCATGTGTGGTTTTAGGAAGCTCCAGACTAAGGATGAAAGAAGCAGCGGGTGGGATGATCTGCTCTCTGTGCACCAGGCTGTCTGTGTAGCCCCCTGAGAGATGATGAAATGCATTTTGCTTTCTTTAATTCCTTCTTGCCCTCAAGATGCAGCACCTGGGGAATGAGGTTGGTCTGTCCTGTCCTGAAGAGCAGGTGAACTCAGGCAAAGCCACTGCCAGAAGAGTGTTACCTGCTTGAATGAGGGCTGTTTGACCTGTGCAACTTGAATCCTTAACAGTATATGCATGATGAGAATCCAGTATATGCAAAATGAGAATCCAGATGGTTCCCTCCGGTCGTATGTGCTTAGAAAGGAACACCCTCTTTTTGTATACTCGGTGGACTTGATACAATGCTCAAGGCATGAGGCACAAAGCCTTCCTTTCCCTTCCCCTCCTGCTCAGAGCTATCTCAGAAACTGGTGTGGCTCTTCCCTTCCTGCCTTTATTCATCTGCTTTCTTGTCTTTGCTCCCTCTAGTGTTCCCACATTGGTGCTGTCCTGTTCTCCTGCCCTAGGCCAGAAGATTCAGTATTAAGCTCTCTGGTGTGTTTTCCCTGTGCTTTGCATAATGCAGGAATGACATCAGCCACCTGTCCTACCCTTCAAAAAGAGAAAATAGCACTGAGCCTCTGCAGCCTTACTTCACCTCCTTATATCACCATAGCAGCCTGCCAGTGCCAGCCTTCCACAAACCTTGAGGCCAACATAAAATGTATTAGATTTTCAGAAACAAGCCTGTATCTTTTTGGCAATTTCCAAGCATTTACTCAATTTGCAGTTTGTGGTTTGGGGATTGCTTTTGACGTTTTCCTTCTAATCTGAGGAGCTGGGATATTAGGAATATTATAGGATATAACATTAGGGATTAGAGCCACAAGATCTGGTAACATTGCAACAGCGTCCCAGGTGTGCCACTTCACTCCTGACTTGCGCTGGCTTTAGCAGCAAGAGCTGTCTTAGAGTTGAGACATTCCATCCTGCTTATTAGATGAAAATTAGAAATATGAAGGGGATCTGAGATCTTGTGTGTCAGTGGATCACTACTGCAGAGAGAAGGTATAGTTAAGAGCAAGGGCTCTTCTTACACCACCCTAAAAGATTCCTTACAGATTTTTATACCGAAACTTAACTGTTTTGTGTGCTGTAAAAATGTGTGATACTGTCATGTGTATTCCACATGCATGAGAGTGCCTGCATACTTCTTTGTGCACAGACATATTTAAAAGATGAGAAAATACACTGAGGTCTCCCTTTTTATCGAGTGATCCAGATCTAGAGTGTAGAGACTGAAGTCTTTCAAATTGAGGGATTTACAGTAGGTGTTTAAGAAATAAATGTGAAGCATTTCAAACAGCCCTCTTTAAAAGCACACGCAGTCTTCATTCATCACTGAAAACGAATTGACATTTCTGATGTTAAGAAAGAAGGCTGTGGCTACATAAGAGCAAAACCTGAGCTTCTGCCTTTTATTTTAGGAACAATCAATTCCTTAGCTATACTGTGTAAGATAAGCAAGACAAAGAAAAGAGCTTTGGTTACTGCAGCCGTGTAGGCTATGAATCGATGGTCCTATAATGGCAAATGTTTGAGTCACACCGGTGTACAGTTCTTTCATTAGTACTAAATTTATTAAAGAAAAAAAAGATAAAATGATTAGATGACATGATATTAACTTCTTGTGAACTGCCCTGCACCCTCATGCTGAATTCTGACGTGCTCTTTGGTTGGCATTCAGGTCTGTGACTAAGAGGAGGAATCCCCCCAGGTGCTGGGTAGGTTTGGAGCTGGTCAGCTGGGGACACGAGTCCTCTGCTTTGACAGGAACAATGAAGCAGAAGAGTTTCCATCGCAGATGCCCATTACATGGAGGGATGCCATCTCCAAGAGACAGGAATTTCTTCCTCAAGTTCCCAGGGCTGAGCGAATGGGTGAGTGACAGCTGAACACAGAGGCCATAGTGAGCCACATATCTGCCAGTTGCCTTCCTCCACTCAACTTTTCAGCAAGCTACTTCCTGAAATCTGTTTCAGGGAGTTCTGCTGCTCACTCATTCACTCAGTTTTTGTACTGCAGTGATGCAGTACCCCATCACGACCAAACAGATCACTCTCCAGGGATACCTGGGTGTGTTACTTCTAACTCAGTGGAGTGACGTTACCTCACGGCAGACATTTCTCACATGCATTAAAAAAGAAGAAAACCAACGCTTTTGCTAAAAGCACAGAATATTGCCATACCGTATATGGCACCCCGAGATAGGAGGAAACTTGCAACATCCGCTTGTATCTGGCTTCCTGTGGTATTCACTGTATTGCTTTGGGATTTTACAGTGCAGAGATAGAGTTGCTCCGGGGCATGGAACGTGCTTTATAACCCACTTGTGGATATGTGGTATTTTGGGCATTTGGGAGCAGGTTCTGGAAAGGAGACAGTCTGAACTGCACTGAGGACAGCGTTACGGGCCTGAGTACACAGCATGTGTGGGTTTGTGCAGGAGCTGAAATAACTGGTGTTTTGCTGGTAACAGCCACTGACCTCTCTGCTTCCCAATAGCTGGCTTACAGAGAGAAGCACGTGGTGAAACGGCACCTGCTGAAGCACAGAATGGCAGTCATAATCCGGGAGTGTCTCATTATCTGATCAGCAGTAGTGTGTGTTTGTTTTCCTCTCAGTGCTGCACCCTTGTAGAACACGGCTAAATACAAGGTGCCTGAGGAGTTCAGGGGGGCCATTTTCAACAGTGCTAATGGTGCCAGCAAATTGACATCACTGAGATATGATTGAAGAATCCCGGTAGCGGGAATGAAAGGCTTAGAAGGGCTGCTGCTCCTGTTCTAACCAATCACTGGCCGTGTTAATGATACCTTCAGTGAAATGTGCCAGTAGGAAATGAGTATCTTTTTTCAGCATATGCATTCCTAGATCACTTTTTCCAATGGGACCGTAGGGGGTTGACACAAATTACGGTACTGCTAGCACAGCTGTCCTACATAATTTGTTGTTGCATAAAGTTATAATTAATGATTTTAACAAGTACCAAGGCAGGCACATTAGGAATCCGCACTACAGAGCCTCAGGTTCCGTAATCAGGCACATCTGTTATAAACAGTTATATCTGTTAGATACAGCTTATTTAGCATGAGCGCTAAGCAAGGCTGGGTTTGACCCCTTGCATACAGATCTGAATGGGACTGAGCCTGCTTCAACAGCTGGCAGAGGGTTTTGTGGCTTGGGCAGTGCACTGCCTGCACTAGCTTATCCACTGTGGAACATGATGGTGTTGGATAAGGAGTCAAAGTTAGTGCTGTGTTGTAGCAGTAATTGGCCAGAAGGGCAGTTGCTGGCTTTGTGATGGTACCTGTGAAGAGAGGCGTATCCTCAGCTTTCTTACAGCACCTAAAGGATGCCAGGAGCATGTGGAAAGAATAAGTCTGAACCAGTATAACTAGAACTCTAACTGGAATCTGTGAGTGAATGATGGCAGCCAGTGGATCCATAAATCAAGCAGTTCCATCTAGAAAGGAGGACACTTTGCCCTTTATTCACTGATTTCTTGAAAAATATTTTCATTACTCACTGAGATGAATTTTCTGAGCTCTGTGGATTTTTAGGATCACATCCAGAAGAAGCCTGTCAGGCCTGTTAATACACAGCTTGAGTTCTGGAAAATCTATAGGAGGTTGTAGGAAAGTACAGAAACAGTAGTTAAAACAATATTTGTATTTTCTGCTCTGATGTTCCTATTAAAATAGCACAGAAGAAAGGAGATGCATACAGGGAAGCTGCATGATGTTAAATTTTATATTAACTTAATGTTTCCCATTACAGGGCCTGCTAAATACCAGCTCTTCCCAGGAAAAGGGAAATCAGGCTTGTTTAAAATAGTTTCATTCTTCTTTAAACAGAGGTAAATAACAGTCCTATCAGTTTGGCATTGTTTTCCACATCTGAACTTTACTAGGCCATAGAGAAATAGAAGAAAAAACTATTGATTTGGAGTTGAGGCCAACATTCTGTGAATCATAACTCAGAAGGGGAATGAAGAGGAATAGGTTACTTACACTCAAGGTACAGTCTTGGAGTTTGCAGAACTTGTGTCTTCCATCCCTAAGACAACTGAGCATAATATTCTCATTTTTGTAAGTCTTCTTGCTGCTGTTGCTAATTAATCTTGCAGTTGCTGAGCACAGATTGCTGTAATTAGTAGAAATTCTGAATGTTGATGTTTGCAACAGCAAAATTTTTGCTCTCCTGAGCCCTTAAGTTTGATCCCATGTGAAAAACATCTTTCTGTAGTCAATAGGAACATGGCCTTTGACACCTCTAGCTACAGATCTGCTGCAATCCCTGGAATTGGGTGGAGTGAGAATAGCACCTGGTTCCAGGCAGAACCCTGTGGAGTCCATGTTATGGGCCTTATGTTCTGTAAGCAAGGTAAGCCCCTAATACTCTCCATTGCCTTTGTGGGATGGAGTGAGACAGAAATGTCAAACAGTAGCAGGTTATTGCTCAGAGGAAGAGGATGTAGAAGTCTGAGCTTGTGAAACGTTCCAGAGTTCCTTGGAAAAGCATTCCACTGAGTCTCATTGCAAACCGGCCATCAGCAGGTTTACATCTTTATATCCACTGAGCAAAGAAGTGGAACTGAAAGCAGCGGTTTCAGAGGAAGGAGAATCGCTCCCTGAACAGTTTTAGATGTTAGCAGCAGCAAGACACAAACGATGCAGACACACTGAGAAGTACGTTAAAAGCCTTCTGGTTCACCTACAAGCACTTTCTTGTAGAGGAAAACCAGCACGGGATCAAAATGTGACTTCCTTCAGAATTTGTTTACTCAAGCGGTGCAAAGCAGGAACTCAGCCTGGTAATGTCAGATGTGCAGAACATTTTCATTTTTGATCTGTTCACTTTTATCAGAGACAGTAACATAACCATTCCCTGGTTCTTCCATTCTCTATGCAAAACAATCTAGTGGTCTGTGCATTAAGGTAGGCTTCCTGGTGGAGCAGGGAGGCCTTAGACAGCCCCACTGTTGCACTGACTTGGTGCAGATCCTTAGCTGTCCTGTAGTTCCAGACTTTTTCTCCATACAGTTACCAGAGAAGGGCAGAAAGTACACCCAAGGCAGTCAAATACAATAAGCAACCTGAAAAGATCTCCTACCTGTCTCCTTTATTATATAGCCTCATTTTAAAGTAGGTGCCATCTAAACCTGTAGGTAGGAGGTTTGCAGTCATCTTAATGTTAGCAACAGTTACAGCAGGGGCTTGGCTGTTTCCACCAGATATGATCCTTAGTGGACTAGACATGAGAGTGCTCTGGTGTGTTTTAGAAGTGGGGTAAATTAATGGAAGTATCCAAGGAAACAGGTGGTTTCTTATGCATCAGTTCTTGGATGGATGAGAAATCCTACTGGAAATGGTGCAGAACTGTGGTATACCCCAAACTCAGATCTGCTCATTAGATTTCTTTGGTGGCATGAAAACCATTTACTGCATCTGCTCAGCCTTACAAGCAGCAGTTACCTGCCATCCACAGAAAGAATGTTAAATGGCAGCAGGTGTTGAAAGGTCAGACTTGTTGGTCACTGTTGCTGGCATCTTTTACACTCAGAGACACGCTATAGGATCACACTGTTAACTGATGCTCCTTCAAATAATCTGTTTTCCCCATCCTCCTAACCTCCTGCTTTGCAGGAAAGACTTCTGTTATCAGGACCAACATCCTGTTTTGCCACAGATGGTTGTAGAGAGGAGACACCTGGCATTCTCTGGGTCTCTTTGCATTGCTCAGATGATATTAATTACAGCTGCAAGGGAAGCAGCCACCTGCTAACCTTTGCCTTGATGTTGTTTGTATTATGAATGGCATGGAACACAATTCTTTCTCCGCAGACAAGTGGTTTACCCTGCTGAGAGTAATTCATTGCCACTTTCCAGGTTTCCGGATACTCCATTAGTGTTTGTAAGGCTGGAGAAAAGGGCACTCTGGCTGATTACAGCACAGGGCGAATGTCGTGGCTTGTGACTGCTCTGTTGCTTTGCTCCTAGCCTGATCTGCTTGCCTTCACAAAGCTGTATCTGTAACAGAGTACAGTTACTGACCTACTCAATGTGTTCCCCTCCCCCCACCCCCATTAGTGACATTAGACCACCCTAGGACTTATTCTAGTGAGTGCAAATCAAGTAAAGACTTAACCCAGGTTATTTTCTCCTGAGAATCTAGATGGGAGATCAAAAAATGTTTTGCCTTCCTCATTCCTCCATAGTCAGATTGTTTCTTATGCAGAAGGAAAATACAGAGTGACTCACTAATGTGCAAGACACAGATAGAGACTTTCTAATCACAATTATGGATCTGAGGGAGAGCTGTGTGCTTCGAACTGTGTCAGTAGACTTGGAAAGGTTTGGAAATTGGTTGCCTCCTCCGGATCCTTGCATGGGGCTGTGGATCAGAAGTTGTTAATGTCTCCAGGCCAGCAGTGTCCTCTTGGAAGTCAGTAGCTGATCTCTCTTTGGATCCCATAGGATTTATGAGTTCATCTTAGTTATTCTCTTTTGTAACCAAAGATGGGCTTTTGTTTTAAAGGGGCCCATGAAATGCTAGCTACCCCATTTGGCATCCGGCCTCCCTTCAGTACCACAGCAGTATCACCGTGCCACCTCTCACAGCTCTTGGGCAGAGGGGCTTTTGGGGGCTCAGTGCCACAGCAGTACTGCTCTTTAGAACTTGCACAACTGCTTTCATAGTCTCCTAACCCTCATGCTACACTAAGAAAGTTATGAAATTACTTCAAATATTGGGAAAAAAAGCAGAACTTTCCTGGTGCTCTCAGCCTCTCTGAAGGAATTGCTGTTCTGGAGTCATCTTTCTTCATTCATTCTTCCTCTATTGAAAAATACTATTCTATGCCCAGTATGCTCTCCTTGATTCTGCATTCTTTGGAAATACCGTCTTTGTGTTGGATTTGGTTGAAAGATCTCTGCTGAAGCTGTTTTCCTGTAGGAAGCATTCACTCAGCCATACCAAACCACTTCACAGGAGCCTCAGCTCTCACAAAACTTTGTAGCAAACAAACATTCAGACATTCAAGAGCTCTTTGTGCTGTGGGCACCAGTGCTTCTCACTGGCAAAGCTGAAGACTTGTTTTCTCATTTCTCACGTCTGAACGTGGTACTTTCCAAAATGCTGGGATGAAATGCTTCCACTCAGCGAAGTAGGGCAGTGCTGCGACACCATCTCCACATCACCACTGTAATGCATTTGTTTCGTGAGACATTGCAAAACTTCAGTTTTCTGTTCTGGTTTGGGGTAGAAGGAAGTTTGTGGAGTCATTGGAAGTTCTGTCATTTCTCAGTTCTAGAATTTAAATATATCATATTTAAATGAAAAGAACAACAACAAATGTGGAGAAACGTATGTAAAACTCTTCATGCTCTTTCACTGTTGCATCCCTGTCCTCCCATGCGCTCTTTTCCATCATCTTCCCTTGCTATGCTCTAATTATAGGTGCCCTGAGGCAGAGACCTGCCAATGTTTCTGTCAGTAAAGTGCCAAGCACATCTATGATGCTTTACAGATAATCAGAGCGAATGCATATGTTGTGAAATACTTAAGTTTTTTTTTTTTTTTTTTTTTCTGTCTTTTAAAGGATTTATGTATACCCTGTTGGGCAGGATTACATTTGGGTGCCATCCTTCCTTCAGTCAGATGTCTAACATCCTTTTCCTCTATTGTTTTGCTGCTGGGAAATAAGAGACTGAGGCCCCTCTCCCATCTTCCCTCAGCTAAGAATTTTATTTCAAACCCTATCAGTACTATTCCTGGCAGAATAATCAGAATGTCTGAGTTGTATGAGGGACAATCACCTCCAATATTCTTTAGCTGCCTCTGTAGTCTTCATGTTTACTGAACTTCAACTCATTACTGCACACAGTAGGACAAAATAAGGGGCACAGTGTTTAATAAGATGATGCATAGCTGTTCCTGTCTCTACCTAGAACTCCTCAGAGCTGGCACATTCAGCACCTTGCCAAGGGTAACTGTCTGGCAGATCATCATCTGTGCTCATAGAAGCCTGGTTTGCAAAGCCAAAGCACTTCACAGGTTGCCAGGTGCTGCTCCTACAAAATCCGTCATCTCAACTTTCACTCATTTCCCAGAACAGGTTATTCCTCATTAAGAGCCAATAGACACACAGCACCTGGGAGGCCTGTTTCTGCTTTCCACATTGCTGGGCCTTCCTTTACGCTGTCTGCCCGAGCGTCTGCAGAAGTGTGCACTCTCCCCCATGCAGTCCTGTTTGTAGTGATGTTGGCTTTGCTGGCAGCAGCATCAGTGATGGTCTGTGCCCATCATGTTGCTAAATATGTGTTATGCGGGCTCGACAGCTGAGATTTAAGTTGCTTCTTGTCACTATTCACTTAAGCCTGAATGCAGATGTTGCTATTTACCATAATGAGGTTTTACCCTTTTCCTTATTCGCTCTCTTCCACCTTGTGCCTTGTATAGTTTCTTTTGCACCGATGACACATTTCCAAAGTGAAATGACATGTCATAGGGAAACAAATGGAAGGAAAGACTGGATGATCTCAAATCAAGTGAGAAACCCAGCAATGATAAAAGCTTCCCACAATCTCGGAGCTTACGCATTTGTGTGTGTGTGGGAGGGCATATAAGAAAGGAAAAAAATATCTTTGTTTTGAAGTCTCAGATCCTTTGCAACGAGATAATGATTTCAGGCTGAAAGCAGCATTTGACTGATCTTCTAATGGAATTCTTGGACAGAAAAGATCTGTTCAGAGAGGTAGAAATTAGAGATAGCTGATAACAACACTGACCCTGTGTTCCATTACGCTGAAGCTAAGTCTTTGTGGACACAGTTCTTTTTCTGATTACTGAATGCTGTTATCTTGTTGTAAATCTAAATGTAGTTCCAAACTCTCCCCATAAAAAGAGAAATGTTTACTGACTTTCTCTTTTTTTTTTTTTTTTTTTTTTTTTTTTAATTTTTGAACATTGCTCTGCATGAATTTGCCTTTCTTCATCTGTCAAGAGACTTTCTTGAAACGAGATAATTTATTCAGGATGAGGGAAATGGTTTTAAATGGAAGAGGGTAGATTTAGGCTAGGTATCAGGATGAAATTCTTTTCTGTGAGGGTGGGAAGACAGTGGAACAGAGGCTGTGGATGCCCCCCTCCCTGGAAGCCTTCAAGGCCAGGCTGGGTGCAGCTTTGAGCAATGTGGTCTAGAGGGAGGTGTCCCTGCCTATAGGAGGAGATTTGGAACTTGATCATCTTAAAGGTTCCTTCCAACCCAAACCATTCTGTGATTCTGTGATTCCTCTTTCCCCAGTAAGGATTTGGGAATAAGTAGTTTTCCTTGAAAAGCTTTATTGGTTCAGTAGTTTCATATTCGTACGATCGTGTTACAAATTAAATTATACCTTAACTTGCAGAGGGAACTTTAAGCAAATTGTGATTCCCTCAGTTATTGTCACAAGTGTTTCTGTGGATATTTCCAGATCTGCAAAGTTTGACTTTCCAGCTCAAAGTCATCCAGGATAGTGACATTAGGAAATCAAAGTAAGAAAAGAAGTCCATGTGAAAATCAGTGTTATTGATTGCTTTTATAAAAATAATCGATTAATCCCATCATGTGTCACCAATGAGTCCTTGCCTTCCTAACTCTTAGGCTACATAGCTGTCAGTTACCCAGAAGACCAGCCTATTTAACCATGTCTGCTGCTCATCTGCAGTCTTGCTATAACTCTAAGTATCTACCAGGGTTGATCTGAATTTAGTGCCATGCAGTGCTCCTCCCTGTGGTACACAGTGTCTGTAAGTGCTAAAGATTCAGTGTCCTGAGCATTATTCTGTGGAGAGAAAAGAGATGGCTCTTAAATCAGGCAGCAAAATCAAAAGATGTGGTGAAAGATGATGGTGATCACAGCAGAAAGCATCCAGTATCCCTGCAGCACAGCCTTCTCCAGGGGGAGACACGTGGTGATTGTTCCTTGTTAAGACTTAGGCATTACTCGTCTTCATGTGCTGATTATTCCAAAACTACTGAATTCCCAAGCATCCGTACTTCTGAAGCAATCTCCACTGCTGGAGACAGAGTGCTTGAGACAAGCATCTGGGCAAAATGCTGGAGAGGAACTGTGAGCACATCTAGTGAATCCTTTCCTATAACTCTTTCTTCAGTTAGACACTTGCTTTCCCCAAGGTGAAGCTGACATATTTTCCCAGCAGAAGCCTTTCATAAACAAAGAGTTTTGACCCACGGGATCCAAGACTATGAAATATTAATATGATGTCATGAACTCCTAAAGTGACCAAGAACAAAGAAAAGTGTAGGACAAAGCATCTCTGGAAACCTTCTCTGTCATCTGTCTTACTAAGGTTTCATCTTACGGTCTTCCTGAGAAACCTCAATCTTGCTGTGATGTGATTTTTGCCAGAATTGTCGTATGAGATTAGTGGAACTGCTGAATAATGTTATCAGAGTTGTGCTTGTTACCATTTACATCATGACAGAGTTCAAAATGTTACGGTGTGCCAGAAGGCCATTTAAGGCAGAAGAAATGAGCTTAAATGAGAAGAGTGCCATTGAATGGTAACTCAGAGAAGTTTCACTCCAAATGTCCTGAAAAGGAGGAGCCGTTCTGCTCCAGGAAATGGAAAGATGCGCCAGGTTAAGAAAGTACATGTTTGGGAATGCCGTTTTGAACAAAGGGAAGAGAAAAATTGAGCAGATTTCTTTGTGGTTTTTTTGTGGCGTCCAGTTCCACAGAAGTTAAGGTCTTTCTCTTAAAAGTACTCAGGTTATATCTGTAGGTGGCAGATTGTGCCCGGAGCTCATATGGCTCGTGCATGCCTCAAGGATTTCAGATGTCAGCTGGGAAAGAAATTTGATGCTAATATTGCATTTTTGTTCATGTTTCTCTTTGTGTAATCTTCTTTCTCATTAAATAATTAAGATCCTAACCTTTTCCTTTGCTAATGCAAATTCTTGCTAATGCAAAGAATTAAATTGCATACTTTCACGTTTAATCTGCTTGATGTTGAGCAAATGGAACTGAAGCTAGCAGGCACAAAGCAGATTTGTTCTCCAGAGAAAATATGCCTGTTTAGAACAGTAAATGGAGGAAATCTCTTGATGTGTATCTGCCATTTGAGTTGAACCGGACAACTGAATACGTTTCCTACTCTTCAAAAGTGAATTTGAAGACTGGCCAGCTGTGGAGTGCTAGGAACAAGTCAGTGGAGATCAACAGCTCATAAGTAGGTATTGTTCAATCACCACAGTGAGCTGTAGAATTTCAAACATAATTGTTAAGAATATGAAATTCATTAAAATTAGTCATGTATTTCAACAAAATATTTTGATGCTACACAAATAGCAGTGCGGCCAACAAGGTCTTGATTTCCCATGCATGGTTTTCTGTGCCTTATACAACATCTCTTCATAGTGGTTTTTCATTAAAACCCCAGTAATTAGATCCCACTTCACTAGGACTGTATGCTCTGCTCGTCTTCAAACAAGCTAGCAGTAAACAAGACCTTCCTGCTGATTATAGCATGACATGTTGCTAACACCCTAATAAAACCATCCAGACTGAATAAAGGCTAGTAAAGGGATTTCAGAGTCCTAGGATCTGTATGGGGTCTGTCTGCAGCTTCATTAGAGTGGCAGCAAGAGGAGGGAGAAATTGTCTCCCCCTTATTATGCCATGTCTTCCTAAACTTGAAAAATCTCTGAGAAAAGATGTATTCACAAGAAAAGAAATACATAGGTGTTGTAATTTCAGTGGGATAAAAACATTAATTCTGTGTATTTGTGTGCTAATAAAAATGAAGATATCTGTACTGCTGAATGTGATGCAGTTTCAAAGGAAATGGAAGCTGGAAGATGCAAGTTAAGACCTCGAACTACAAAAATAGCTGTAGAAGCAAATACGTAATGTGACATTACACAAAAGGATTAGTGGGAGTGAGAGCAGTGTTAAACTTTGCTCTTTAATAGGCAGTGTGAGACACAGTCATACTCAAAAGAACCAGATTCAGATATAATCACTGCATCTTCATCTGACTGACGGACCCCATGCTTGTAGTTGAGCAGAATGGCTCACCTTTGAGTAGAGAAAAATTACATTCGTCAGGTTGGCAGTCAGAGCACAGGACTGGATGAGTATCTTTGAAAAATGCCTTTACAGCTTGAAGACACTGAGAAAAGCTGCAGTGACCTACTGGTAATATTAGCTTAGAGCAACTACCAGCAATTTCTTTCCTTATGCAAAGAAGAAAACACGGGTATTTGAACAATGATCTCTGGAGGTAAGAGATGAGAACTTTCAGGCTGTAGAGAGGCAATCCAAGCAAGAAATCAGCTGTCGTTCTTAAGGCAGGACACAGTGGGGTGACATTCAGCTGCCTCATCAAACGGAGGAATACCTCACCGCCCAGCTGGAAAATGTTCATTCAGCAGCTAACCCACTGGCTGCCTTTGATTAGACAAAGACTGTCCCATAGAAACAGCACTGCCCTCCTGCTAACTATTTCAGGGAAATTGCACTCGACAGATCATTGGAGAGAAGGGGCTTCACGATGTGGATGGATGGCAGTAACAGGCATCCCTCATCTGAGCAGATGGAGAACCTGTACTGATGGCTGGAAGCACAGAAACGGCCACTCAGGAGATTGAGACTACATCCCGAAAGGGCAAGGCTGACTCAGACACACTGGCAGTCGTATCACAACAGCTTACAAGTAAGGGCAGGGAAGCAAGAGCTTGTTAATTGTTATTCTCCTTTGCCAAAACGTAGGGATCTGCCCCTTCTGCAGAATCCCTTTTCCTCCATGTCCAGTGTGAATTTTCAGCTGTGGTTTGCTTGGAGATAGAAGCTACAGATACATATTCAGACCTGTGTCCTCAGAGCAGTGCTGTGAACACACAGCACATTCTGCAAGTTAAATTTGTTTCTAATTCTGTATTTGAAAATGAGCTTAAATGCCAGTGATGATGTAATGTTCATTTACATTTAGATCCTGTTTCTATTTATTTTAATTCCTATTAACTGGATGTAGATTCTAACAGTGTGGGGTTTTTTTATCCATCCAGGCTCTCTTTGATATGAACAGCTCATTTTTTTTCTTATAGGCTGCCAAATTTCATGCCTTATTGACTCAATATAGGAAGAAGAATGACAGGTAGAAGGGGAAATAGATGTTTCCTCCCCAAGGGGAGATTTACAAATTTCATGTGAACTGTTCCTGTAGGAAATGCTTTCTCTGACTGCCACAGAAATGGCTGTGGAAGGAGGTTAGAGGGTATGGTTCACTTCAGATTTGTCCAGAATATGCTTAGCTGAAGATGCGCTTTGGTTTTAAGATAACTCCTGCACCATATTCCATAAACATGAACTGCCTGTATGTGAGAGATGGCTTAAAAATAACTGAAAATCTCTCATCTGCAGCCTGTCTCTTTGCAGTTCTTTGCTCTTGGTGCTGCTGAGTGCTCTGACGCTCCAGAGAACGATGCTGGAGGTAGGAGCTGCCAAAGAACACTGCAAATAGTTATGCCCTCCTCTACAAACAGGCACACTGTTTGAACCTGCATTTAGCAGGAGATCAAGCAGTTTCTCAGTCCCTTAATAGCCACAAAGCATAAGGCAAGGACAGAGGAGCCAGGGCATAAATTAACAGATGGCACGTGGAAATCCAGACTCAGAAGAGCGTGCTAGGGGAGCAAGGCAAGGCCCAAAGTGCTTCTGAGCACTGGGTTCATTTATTCACCCAGGAGGAACAAGGAGATTTATCTTCAGAAGAAGCAGAAGTAATAACAGGGTCATCAGCAAGATTTCTCCAAGTACTTACTCCCATAAATATCCACTGGGATGACAGAGTTCCCTAATGGGATGGTGTTGAAAGAGTTGCCAGAATAATTAGTTTTCTATTAGGATACACAAGACATTTGATATCTTTCAGAGCTGTTGTTTCGGTCTCTCCACAGGCACAAATACAGTGGTTATTCTGGATTTGCCTACTTAGATTTTTCTTCAGAGCAGAGAGGTTTACAAGAGCCCTATTTTTAATTTAAGATCCTGAGATAATTACATGACTTCAGTAGGCAGGAGACTCATTGTACTGTGACTCAATCCAGGCAGGCATGCAAGTAAGAGACTAGACGAGGCACAGCTAATAAGAAAGCTCTTCTTTGTACACAAAAAGTCACATTAAACTTGTATTAAAAAGGCTGGAAATTGAAGAACTTGGCAATCGGAAAACAGCAGAATGGAGGTTGATTTTACAAAAGTTAATTAGCCCTTCTGCCCATTTATATTATTATATACCCCTTAATTACCTGATCAGATCTTTTTCCAGAGGACTCCTGTCTTGAGGTTAGATATCATTGCCAGCTTTTTCTCTCATTACCTTACTTTTTAATAGAGAACACAAACCGAATGTAGCAATTGCTTTCCATTAATTTTTCTGTTTTATGGTGATGTGTTCGTGCAGTACAAGGCTGCAGGGAATACAGACAGCACACCCCGCACAAAGAACCCTATCCTACAGCCTTCCACAAGGCTGGCAGAGAACGACTTCCTGTCATTTATTTATGAGATTTTGTGATAGTAGAGGGCTCGGAAGCATTGCTCTCAAGTAACCAGCTTTGCTCAAAGTAAGGAAAGTTGCTGTGCAATTACTTCTGTGTTTGGGCATGTCCAGTCTTTCAGACATAATGAGCACATTTACCGACGGTGGAAGCTGAAGTAGCTCCTACAAACTTTGGAAGTTTATGTACCAGGATGAAATTGGATCCTTTGGATAGATTCAGCCAGATTCTCAGACGGGAGTTCATCAAATCCTGAAAGACAGCTTTCTTTGGTTATAACTTTTATTTCCTCACAGGTTTTTTTTTTTTTTTTTTTTTTGCTTACAGTTGCTCATGTCTCAAGCTAGCTGCCTCTTTATTTTCCACTTTCCTCTTTTGCTCCTCTCCCCGTTGGAACTAATGAACTCATGGGGTAAGAAGAGGCCTTTAAAAATACGTTGTGTAATAAGCTTCCTTATCAGAAATCCCTCCATATCCACTGTCTATGCTGCTCAGATGAGCATGTGAACAGGACAGACACAAATACTGAGACCCACAGTTTGAGATGTGACTGGGAGGTTTGTTCATTACATACTGGTCCGGGACTGGCCACATACTTCCTTGTGCCTCTAAGCAGACAATGAGTCCTCTAAATAGCTGATACCCTGCCCTGCTTTTTGTGTCGTATATACCAGTCTTGAGCTGGAGCAGAGTGCAGCCATGGAGCCAGACATCAGCCTTCCCAGAGCTGGCAGCCTTCCTCCCTCCTGATCTCAGCCCTCTTGCTGTTGTTGGACAGCACGGCTCCCAGCTGAGGGGTAGGTGTGGAAGTCAAAGCAACGTTTCTTGTCTTCTCTTTCTCTGCTTCCAACATCAGCTTGAGAAAATCAGCTGCCCCCCTTTGATCCTTACAGAGACCCTGTCTGAAGGAACCTTGTCTTTCATTTGATGATCATTTTTGCGGGGAAAGAAAAGAAATGGACCGTCTCTGCCAAACGCAGATAGAGCACCATGCATACATGTGAGGAAATGCCATGTGAGTGGACTAATGAAGTCAACAGCAAACAAGGACATCTAATTTACAGAAGAGTCCCTGGGACTGATTCTCTTCTCTTTCCCAGCCCTGTATTTTGTAGAATGGGGCCCTCTGTTTTAGCCTGATAATGAGTCTGGAATGTAGTGCTAGCACCGCCAGACAGCAGACCTTCAAGTTTTGTCAGCCTTTTAGCAGACACAACAGACTTGCAGCCTTTTTCCCCGAAGCTTTGATTAAACTCTTACTAAAGTTTCCCTTTGTTGATATATTCCCTTTCAGGCAAAGGTGAAGAGTAGGGAGAAAAACAGCCTATGTCTGAGCATGTCGGCTCCCATCCCTGTGCCTAATAATGCCATAGAGATCTAAGCCACTTGTTGCCTTTCCCTGCTCTATGTCTTGTCCGGCTGGGTCATGTGGCTTATGAAGTGCCTTGCTTAGTGAGGGCACTGACTGAGATGATTGACAACTTTTCTGTGTCAGAAGACCAAACTGCTCAGTCCACGGCGGGGAACTTTAAAGCCTTTAGAGAGAGCAGAATCTCCACTGCTCACAGGAGACCATTAGTGATTGTCTGCTTTTGAATCTAAGTTTAGGATGTACCATTAGGATCCCAGATAACCTTATCAGAGATGTTAAAAGGAGTTAGCAAGAAACTCTCACTGTTTGATTCTCATCTGACCATTGGAGAAAAAAAAAAAGAAAGATGCAGATAGAGGGGAAAATACCACCAGGCAGAGGGCTCTGACATGCACTAATAGATACTAGATGGCAATATGTTAATAACAGTGTCAGTGTTTATCAGGCACTATGTGGTGGATGAAAAATCAGATCCCGTTGTCGATAGTGAGTTCAAGAGACATGTTTTAAATTGGCTGCAGATTGTAATTAGCTTTTTCCCTTGCCCTGTTTTTTTTATCTTTCCTCCTCCCATTCTGATATGTCACTCACACATCTCCTCCTGTCAGGATTCAGGGGTGAAGCGGAGCCATTTCTGATCTTTCTCCATGACTAGTCATTCCCAAATCTCGTTAACGTTGTCAGATCCTATCAGGAGAGTGACACAGACGTCTGCATCAGCCCTCTGCCTGTCTGTGTCTGCTGCCACACAGAAACGTGGGGACAGAAGGCTGTGGCACCTCTGCCTGTTATCTTCAGCTAGCAAAAGTCATGGCAGAAATGGCGTGTTAAACTTTTCCCATGTATAATTCTTGCAGAACTTTCATAGTGCTCTAACATAATAGAAAAATGAAAGGTAATTTTGTAATTTATTTGCAATTAAAGGTTTCTTCTTTCAGGTTGCCATCAGTGTAGGATGCAATTGCTGCTCCATTGCAGTCTGCCGTAGCTTAACACGGATGGAGTGCTGCTTGGCTGCCTTCACAGTGCAGTGAGAATGCTGCTAGCATTTAATCCTAATTACCTTATGTGGTGTTACTACATCACGTTAGCCTCATTGAACTGTATAACTATACCCATAACCCAGATTTCAACTTCCTTAGTGCTAAATTCTCTTCTTGCTACCCTCTAAAGGAGTATTTCCACAGAGCTCTGCAGAAGGATTAGGCTCTCTGGTGAGGCAAAAAGTGGGTTCTCAATCTAAGTCTCTGCTTGCTTTTATTCTTTTCTTCTTTTCCACCTAAGTCTGCTTCTCTTCAAACTAATCCAAGATCTTTAGTATTAATTCTGAAGTGTGTAAGAGGTTTCAGCAGTAGGATCTGGGCTTACAAGTCTCGGCTACCCATCACTTTGCCTACAAGATGAGATAGCTCTCACTTCTTACCTCCCGTCTGTGTGTCTGGGTGTTTTAATGATCCAGGTGAGATACTGGAACGTATCTGGATGAGGAAGGAAGATAAAGATACAAAAGGAAGGTTGGGAATGCATATGCAAGAGCCTCCATGATAGCTTATTCCTCTATCTGCACAGTAGAGCATTAAGTAAGACTTCCAAGCTACTGGGCTGCAGCAGGCTCCTTTTTAAAGAATCTTAGTATTTCACTGACCACATTAGGGCAATGTCTTAGACCTGAGAGAGGTTCCTAGATATACCTGTGGGGGAATCTAGTCATTAAAATATAGAGTTTAATCAGAAGGCAGAGAAAAACATGAAATTTGGAATTCGTGCAGGCTGCAGCTTCTAAAACATGATGAATTGCTGGTAGTTGCTCAGGAAGCAAGAAGGTTGGTTCATACTGCTTTAGTCCTGGTGTCAGCCAGTGAAAAAACGCCTGATTTTCCTGCAGTTCCCTACTATGGTTGTGGATATGTTGAGGGCAGAAGCAGAGGAGATGGATGTTTTTTCACTTTGTGCTGAAGCACATAATGATAAGCGTTGAAGATGAACAGTCACAGAGGTTCTATAGAACTTCCCTACTTCTACCTCTGAAAACATAACTATACCTTGACATCCTATCTAAATATAAGGAAGCAGATACCAGTGACTGAAATGTCTGCACAGAGTGAAGCCAGACTGAGAGATTTTGCAGGTTGGAGGAGCATAAGCATGTATCAGTGCCCTGGCTGACCAACCTTGGGATGCTGTGCTTGGGAAAGGAGAAGGATTACTCACTATTAGCTGTGAAATTTATTACAAAGGACAAGGTGGCTGAGGAAGGGAAGAGGTGTGTAAAGCGGTAGGGATGCTGCCTCTTAACAAAGCATATGAGATAACTGATTTCTACTTAAGCAGTGCTCTGCAGAGAGGCTGTCTGCCTCCATTTTCTTCTTAACATCTCACTTCTTATTATTCATTTTGTCCCTTCGTCAGTGGAAGGAACGCGCTGCAGTGCAAGAACATGTTCTGTCTACCCATGGTGCATGGCACTGTTTGCTAAGAAATGAGGTGCTCAGAGAGGCATACTGAAATACAGAAGGATTTTGATGAGCGTTAAATTTCTTTTAGAGGACAGTAAGCTTGCATACACCAGATCTCTTCCCCTTGAATAGAAAGCAAAATATCAATCTTTCCTTTAAATTTAAATTGTGAGACAAATGAACATGAATGCCTCCCTCTCTTTCATTTTAGGAAAAAAGACTGACTAGGAAACTAATTAAGTGGTTGGTTAACTTTATGCATATAGGTAGCTTCATTTGATTTTAGGTTAAGTTGCCGCAGCTTCCTATTTGAAAGCATGAGCAGAAAGGCAGGCAACTAAATCTCCATAAAAATGCTATTAATCTTGAGAAGACCTTGAATGGCTCCTGCATTCCCTAATGGGGCCTTTCCTGCTATTCTCTTTACACGGTCTCAATTCTGCTTTGTGCTTTTGCTCGTGTGCCAGTAAAAATACAGTAATTTGAGAAGAACCATAAACCTTCCTTGAAATAATAATCTGCGGCTCCTGTTGAATAGAAATAGAGCTGGGAAGCATGTAATGAATGTGATGTTGGCTCAGCAGTGCTGCAGGTATACGGACAGTACCAGCCAGTAGCTTGAATGAGATGCCTGTCACATTTCTTCAGTGCATGCTAGGTAAATTTTGGAAAAATGATCCATCATATGAGATTGCTGTAGTTGTACAGTAAAGTCATGCAGTGTCCTCCATCACCAGCATCGTGGACATTTTGTGTGGCAAGACACAACCTCGTGCTTATTCATAATACATTAAGATAAGAAGCTTTCTGTGTGTTCACTTAGGTTCGTATTAGGGACAAAAGGGCAAGTTGTACTATGTAGCTTGCTCCAAAAGTAATGCCTCCTAGTTATTTCCATGGAAACTACAACACATACAAAGGGCACAATAACACTGTTTGATAGAGCAAATTCTCGGGTACAAAACACTGTTTTTCAACATAGTCACCACCATTAGCTGTGCATTTTCACCACCCACCACCTCACTGTGCTCACATCCACTGCTGCTATCCATAAACGTTCAGCATGTGTTAATGAATGTCAGTGGGTGCCATTTTTTCCACACTGAGGAATTAAATGACACACCTGTGCTTCCAACACACTTCCATGTCACACACCATTTTGTCAGTCTGCCCCTCCGCTGCTATCTGTTGCACGGCAGCAAAATGTATCAGAATATTGACGGGAAGGTTTTAACCTCTGCTGCCATACCATCAACATCCACATCTGACATCATGGGCCGACATCATAAGATAGGAGGCATTACTTCTGGAGCAGCCTTTGTGTGTTTTGGACGTGAGCTCGAGTCAGCGGTGCCCTCCTGTCTGTGTGGATGCGGGCTGAGCACTCTGGTGAGCACAACCTTCTCACGTGCCCTACAGTGGTGTCACATAGCTCAAGCCACGGGGTAAGCAGGCGTGGGGGTTATGATAGGTTTTAGGATTTTCAAACAAAATGCAAAATGCTTTAGATTTGCATGCAGTCAGGTTGATATGCTGCAACATGGAGCAAATCACTCGGCTCTCTTTCGTGTCCTGTCTTGCACAATTCAAGCTTTCTGGGCAGAGACACCCAGAATGTTGTGCCGATCTTGTAGGACTTGTCACTCTGAGATGCCACTCACTTGCAGCAGCGTGGGTGGCTGCTTGGGTAGGGCAGGAGGAGAGACTGTGGAGCCACAGGTGTGAATCCAATGATCTGTAGTCACCAAAGCAGAAAAGTTAGCAGAAGGCAGACACTGAGCCAGAAGTAGCAACAATGCAAAAATACATTCAGAGAGAGCGACAGCAAAGGGAGAGGGAGAAAGAAGATGAGACATCGGATGGCACAGTGAAGGTAGCAGTGGTGATGGCTCCTCCTGGTGAGCTCAGCAGGACCAGCCATGGACACACCTTCACCTCCCTGTACCATGACCATGAACAAAGATGCCACTGACAGTACCAATTCCTTGAGCTTGCAGGAGGATCTGGGATGGAAAAGAGCACTCATTCCCACGAGCCCCCTCCAGTACCAGCTGTCACTGGCAATGGGTGAGCTGCTAGTCATTTGTTTGGTTCAGCTGTTTTGCCTGCTGCTTAGGCTTAGTGGAGGTTTTCTGGCTTTTAAAGAAATGCAGTGATTGTTTTGGTGGCAGTAAAGAGGTAAGACTCCATTACAGTGCCTGAAATGTCATCTCCTGCTTAGTTTTAATCCTGGGCTGTGCCATAACGTGGGATGGCACAGACTGAAGAGGGTGATCTGCTAGCTTTAAGAATGGCTATATTATTAAATGCATAGTGTTCTGTTGCCGAGCGCTGTCTAAACCTATGTGTGTTTAATTTATTGTATTTCTTTCAGTACACTTGATACTCTTTGTGTGACTGAAGCTGTCTCTGGGAACCATATGGAAGGAACCTTCTCCTCCCTGTTCCATTTCCACAAGGCTTCATTACAGTCAGCTGGGGAGCAACTGGGGAGTTGTGTCTCCCTGGGGAAAGCCTGGTACAGTAAGGCTCAGTTTTTGTTCTGACTTTTATATACTTAACTGTAGGAGTTGCAAGGTGGCAGGCTCTGGAGTGTCAAATGGCACTTTGCCAGTGTTTGAGGTGGGCACAGCAATTCAGCCACATGTCTGACTGGGCTTTTTGGGTAATCCCGCAGGCTGGAACAGGCTGGTAGAGAAGGTTGGCCAGTGACAGAGAAACCACTCCTGCAGCGGTACAGGTGGTACATCATTTATTACACGTTTAGGAAAACAGGCCAAGTTTACCAGTCCATACCAGACCAGTAGCACTGGTGGTTGACAGGTAGCAATCTTTATTCCTTGCAGCAGCCATCTTTACTGGGAGAGGCTGGTGCTGTTAGGTTGTGCTGGCGGTCAAAACACTGGTGTTTCAGAAAGTGCAGGTGGTCATGTGGCAGGGTTTTAAGGGTATTTTAAGTCCCAGGGCCTTGGCCTCTTGTCAAAGTGTGTTGATACATTGCACCATCCTCAAACTCAGCTTCGTTTTGAATATATTTTTCTCATTTCGTTGCCTCTTTCAGGCTGCTACATGTAGGCTGCAGGTGTCTGCCCCTTATGAAGTGGATGGAAAGCAGGGGACGCAGGCTGGGATCTGGATGGTGATGTGCTGCTGCTGCAGGTAAGAGCCACCATGGGTCCGAGCCCAGGCAGGAGGAGCAGCCTGAGCCTGCAGAGAGCTGGGAGCAGGGCAATGGGCTGGAGGGCTGGCACTGGTCTGTACTGCCTGCTGAGAAGGAAATTCATCTGCTAAGTGAGTTCTGATTTCAGCAGAGCTGTTTCTGCTGAGACCCTGGGAACGATAGCAAGGTGATTATGGGGCAGATGAACATATAAATGAAATCAGTGGTACACCATGGTTTTAAATTATATTACCTTATGAGCATGCATGCACATGGTGGGGAGAAAATGAGGAGATACTGAATTTTCTACAAACAGTTGTATGCAACTGCAACTTACTATTATCTTAAGCTTACTTTATCTCCAGTATTTGCTGGCACAGCAGTCTCAAGAAACACAAATGCTCGTTCAGCACATCAGTAATTGTTTTCAGGATATGTGGATGTGTGGCACTGATATCAATTGCACGTTCCTGAATTAAAATGCTCTTATTTACTAAACTCCTTGCTCATTATAGTCCTGAGCCGCTGGAGAGTTTGAAGCTCATCTGTTTGTCAAATGTGTTTTATGAATTAATCCCTCTGTCGGCATTACTGTGGATTTGTATCCACTGGTAACAGCCCAGGAACTGCCATTTCACTCAGAAATGGATCCTTGAACTTGCCCGTGCTGTCAAAGATTATGCAAATAAATAAACCGAAACGTGAGCTGTTATGCTAGGAACAGTTAAGTCCAGGGTCACACTTGTGTTAACAACCCAGATGGATGCTCATTATGAAATGTGTTGCTTTGTTTTGTTGGGTTTGTTTTAGTTAACAGCTGCTAACATACTGAACAGCCTGACTGTTTGCAAACTGACAACTCCTTAGGACCCAGAGCAATTTACCTTCCTAAATAAAGAAAGGCAAGAAGTTCCTCTTCCTAGAAGCTCTCCAAATTTTTGATGTCTCCCATGCTGAAGTGGGATGAAAAGTAAATCATTAAAACTTCAACAGAGCAGAAGTCAGCACAAAAAGACTCATTTGCTGTTGTAGTTCTTATAGGCCTTTTGCTTTATCAGTGTGCTTACGTGTAGGCTTAATTTTCTGTTTCTTTGAGTCTGGTCATATGCTTAGGCTTTCACTGAGTCACACATTGATGAGATTTCTGGGAGTCTGGTCTTAGAATGCCAGGAGAATAAACTTGAAAAACAGAGAAATACAACATGCTTTGCAACACTGCAGTAAGGCTGTGAACCTTATGTGTCCCTCTGTCTCCTCTACACTGAGCAATACCTGATGGAAGAATCTGTCTCTTACAAAGTGATGGCTCTGTAGAAATTAAAGTGCGCTGAGAAAGGCATACGTGGTACTCATTCAGGCTGCTTGAGATTGGCAGGGTGGTTGGTTGCAGCATCTGGAAATGGATCTCTTGTTCAGTCCTTTGTGAATCTGGTGCTGCCTACAGTGACTCACCTTCAAGATAAACAAAGGAATCAAACTTTTTTTGCTGCTGTTTTTAATAGTTTCTTTTCCAGAACCTCTCCTGCCCCTTCCATAATCTCAGGTCTCTCTTCCTCTGCCTGTAAAGCAACAGCTGTGTTACAGAGCAGCAAACTTGGCTGCGGATTTTGGATGCTTTCAGATCCCCTCTGTCAATTGCAACTGGGATTTTATTCCCATTTTAATCCCATGGCTGTGTTTGGCAGCTTGTAAATCACACATGCGCGTCACTGGGAAAGAGTGGATTGCTTCTATCTTAATCTGCAGCCTCTTGCTTTTATGATTCCTTTGTATCATCAGTCTTTATTTCCATCACAAGGAAGAAGTGTCCTCCCCCAGCAGTGCTTCTGGATGAATGTGTTTTATTCTCAGCAGGATCAGAGGAATGCGATTTACAGGGGTTCTGAGCACTCGGAACGCACGAGCATCAGTACTTCTGAAACATGCCTTTTCTATGATGGATGGGGCGTATTATCTAAATGCTAATAAATACTGAGCCACAAATTGGCTCCATTTTTCTTCATTCCTTCACTGCCTGTGGTTGCTGGATGATGCTAAATCCAGCCTCAGACACACTGCAATACTAATTAGTTCCGATTTCTTTCTTTGTTCTTTCTGATAGGGCAATACGGATGTGCTGCCTGTGGGCATATTTATGTTCCAGCCTCCCTGGCTCATCTCCACAAAGAGTGCGCACAGTTGGTGTGAGAGGGACAGGGAATGATGGTGGTATAAATCTCATCTGGCACAGAACTCTCAGGTATCATTTAAAAGGGTCAGCTGGATTATATCTCTTAATAAACTCAATGGGACTTTCCCGTAAGGCTGAGGTGCTTTGCTCACACACAGGTGATACCATGAACTCTGGCAGATGAATACCTGCCACAGCATCTTCTGTGGCAACTCTCAGCTGTTCTCTGTAGCCTTGTAGACTTTAGATTCTTAAAGATAAGCTGATGAGTACTGGCTTTATTGCTTCTATATCTGTGAAGTAGGGTTCACTTACAATTCATTGTATTGAAGATGTTCTCAGTAAGAGCACCTGTTTGTTTTTGGCCAGAAGACAAATAAACAAACCATTCTGCACTGACATTATATATGCATCCTGCAAGTCTTGCATGTTGTTCCAAATTAAATGAAAATATAAAAGGAAATTGTCTCATAGGCAGCCCCTCAGAAGGTCCTCTGACACCTTCTCTGAACGTGTGGTACCAATGGTGATTTTGTAGCAGCTGATCTCTTGGAATAACCTGACACTTCAGTACTGGGCAGTAATCTGTCCTTTCTTAAAGACCGGGTTGTTAAAGACTGAGAGTCTTTTCAGCCCTCTGTGAGTTCACTAGCAATTCTCCAACTCAGAGAATTCAGATGTTTGCCCGGTAATTGTGGAAACACTTTTCAGTTCAGTGTAGTGGGAATAGCCTTTCTAAAGCAAAGGCAAAATGAACAAATACATATTTAAAATCTCTGTGGCTGACATACATTTACTCTGTGAAATACAGCAACAGCCTTTCCCTTCAGGTGGGCTTTGGCCTTCTACCAAAAGGCTCCAGAAACTGAAGGTACTGAACGTGGCCAACAGAGGTCATGGGTGACTTCACGACAGCGCATGCAAAGAGACAAAACTTGATTCACTCTTCAGTGTGGCAGACAGAAACGTGCAACAAGGCTGATTTGAAGCGAGGCTGGAGGTGGGTTTTTGTTTTTAATTATGCCAGTGATTAATTACAGGAAACCTTGTCCAGGCATTGCAATTACTTCATACAACCATTGTTTTCGGTTGGGCTTGCCCTCTATTCTGTAACTCAGACAAGAGGTTGTATCAAGGATGTAGGTTATGGTCTTTGTTATAAATGAAATGAAACGATTTGAATGGGTTGTCCTGTAGGGTGAAAAAAAAAAAAAAAAGGAAGTTGTATTCATTTATCCTGGGGAGTGGATGATGGACATTCTATAAGTGAAATGTAAAATGCTGGAGGGGGAAAAGATGGGTGCCCATGCTGTAGTGTCTCACCATCTGGTGTGGCCCTTGTCGGAAATATGCTTTTAATTTAATATTTCTCTCATTTATAGAATGGATAAGGGGAGAGATTTCATGCTCTTCTCAATTTAGGCATTTCAATAGCTGAAGAGAGTTTGTCAGTACTGTATTAATTGTACAGTCTGGCTGTGGTCCCTTGCAAAACCATCTCTGAATGGAGATGCAGGCTCACACGGCATGCATCCGCTGGCTGTGTTTTTGTTACTTCTGTTCTCTGTGTTTATTTGTTTACAACCACCTCTGGGCTCACCTGGTGTCACTGATTTCTGTAGGATCAAGCACAACTCCGAGTGTCTGGCTTCAGGGCTTTTATTCCTTGTTCATCTCTTCTAGGGAAGGCTGATAAAAAGTAATTCAAAGGTGCCCAGTGGCTGCAGAGCTACAATAAGCTGACGCTGTCTGTAAGCAGTGATGAGACGACCTCGGCGGTCCCGCAGTATGATCATACTCATCCAAATACATAGATGAGACAATCTTGTTAAATAATTGAAGTGGTATTAAGTTCAGGCCTCTCACATTTAGTACTTTTCAACTCTCCTGCCACTTATTTCACTGCTCTTTGCAGAGAAATTACACTTTTCTAGTTTTAGAATTTGTTCTGCTCTGTGCCACTGGCTCCCAGCAGCTCCTGCAGACCTCCCGACCTCCCTCTTTCAGCCTCTAATATCATGACTTGTTTCCATGGAGACCAGAGTAAAGCGATAAATAAAAGTGGCTGGGAATAGCAAGCTTCCACCTTCTGCAACTGGGATAAAGCCTGGGGAATCATTGCTTGGCTGTGTGTTACACAGTGCACAGAGGAGCTCCTGGTACTCTCGGTGGCTTGCAAGCAGGGCTGACATGGCTCAGCACCCCAAATACTCAGGGTATGCTGATTTTCATGGCTGAGTAGTGTTTACTGAGGAACGTTATCTTCAGGTTGCGTGAGTGAAAACAGCGCTGGTGCTTCTCTTGGATCTGGCTGATGGAGATGTAGCCTGAGAGCCAAAAAACCAGTTGTGCTGGAAGAACATTTCTTATTCCCTCCCTGTGCTTTATTCATGAGGCTGCAACACTTTTGGAGCAGGAATCGTAGGAGCAGGAATCGTAGAATCATTAAGGTTGGGAAGACCACTAAGATCATCTAGTCCAACCATCAGCCCATCACCACCATGCCCACTAACCACGGCCCTCAGTGCCACGTCGATCCTTTTCAGGCACGGTGACTCCGTGGGCAGCTTGTTCCTATACCTCACCACTCCTTCTGAGAAGAAATTCTTCCTAATATCCAACCTGGGAGGAAATTCTTTTCTGGGGATGGTTTATGTGCTGTCTGTCTCAGGGATGACTTTGTCACGGTTAAAGTTTTTATGTAACATAAAAATTGAAAATTATAAAAAAAATCAGGAATGCTTCCCAGTGCCAATACTGTGTTTCATTCTCCCACGCATTGGCCTCTGGTTGCAGGTCCTGCAGGAATTGCTAGGGGATACTAATGACCATGGGGCTTGTGAAGCTGCCCCATTAATTAAAACAGAAAACTGGTCCTGGACTACACTGCCTGGCTTCAGCCCGAATTTTCCTCTGATTCTCTGCTTAGAGAGAGGCTGTTCTCAGCATAAATGGCTTTTCTTTTTGGAGGATTCAATTTAATACAGTCCCGCCATGAATATTTTCTCACACGGTGGAGCGGGTGAATTTTGTCAGACTGAATGCTGTGTGAAGTGGTGGTAGGCTCTGTCCGAATAACTCTAACCCCGACTCCTCTCTGCCTCTGGTGAAATTAAGAGCTGAGCACGCATCTGAAAGCTCAGGTGGTTCATTTTAAAATAAATGGAATAAAATTTGGGACTTCCAAAGTGGGATTGGAAACTTTAAATCTTATTAGATCTGAACTGTCACCCGTTCATGCTCTTTTTACCATCAGCTCCTTTCTGTCTTGCCACACTCATTAATTCTTGCCAATATCACATTTGTCCATGATTGGGCAGTCTTTCCTAGGCCTTTTATTACTCATCACTTGAATCGCTCTCTCTTTATCTTGTTTGATTCTGCTGGGACACCCAGAGAATTTTCCAAGCTGTGAGCACAGGATTGTGCAGAAATCACTGTCTGCCACTGATGCTTCATTTGAAGATGCTCTCTTGTGATTTACCAATAAACTAGCAAGACACTTTGCCGCTAGCAGCCTTATACTGCTGAAAATTGTTTTTCAGGTGAGGTGGTAAATTATGGTCTCTCTCCTCCTGTAGACATAGCTGCTTAATAGATCTAGTTTTGGTGTCTGATGTAGTCACACTGGAGGTCCCTAGTGTTTCCTTCCCTTATGTTACGATACCAGTTGTTTTGTGCTGCTCTTCCCAGAAGGAGCTGCATTTCGTTAGAGTTTCTACTTGCAGTATACATTGAGGAAGGAAGACTGACATGGCAAGAAATACCTTCTTTCTTCTCTCCTTTCAAAGGCATTCTGTTGATGTGCTGCACTCTGGGTTTATGCACGTGTCTGTTCCTATATACTCCAATCTAGAATCATAGAAGCATAGAATCGTTTGAATTGGAAGGGGCCTTTAAATGTAATTTACTCCAATTCCTGAGATTTATGCAGCCAGTGGGACACTCTTACGGCTGAATAGATGCATGTGGGAACTGCCTTCTGTAGCTGTTTGGCCCTTTGAGGGGTATCCTGTGGCACTGCCTTATTTATTATGGCCCCCCAGTTTGGTTATCTGAACAGCTGTGTTAGTGGTTTACTGCCAGTGAATGCTCTCCTGCTCTCTCCAGTTCCTTCCTGTAACATTGGTTAACTTTATCTTTAAGACTCCTCCTAATTGTAAATTCTGAAATATGCTTCTGATTAACCATCACCTATAAATGCCATTTAAAAGCAAAATACCACAATTGTCCTTGAACTCTTAACTGTCCGTTTCCTGCTCCAGTGGGACTAAATTAACCAGTGACAAAGAAATATGGAAAACGAAAGTGCATCAGGAACTGCATGTCCTTTCTAGAATCCCATTTGACAGCCTGATTATCCTCAAGAAAAAAGAACCATCCTGGTACAGTCCCGGAGGAGAAGGATTAACAACTCTGGAAGCAATGCAAGAAGATTCACACTGATGTGAAGAAGACAGATGCGTGTGTAGTTCAAGTTCATCTTGGCAGAGTCATGCTGAAAATGCCAATCCGACAATTTTAATGCTGGCAGGAAAAGGAGAGTAGGAGGGGGCTGGGTAAGTGATAGCTGGTTCCACAGCGGCGAGGCTGTGTGCAATAATAAACCCTATGCCCAGGGTGGCTTCTCTCTGCGAGTGCACATCAGGGTGACAAAGTACACCAGCCGAGATGATCGCTCAACTTGGGCTGCTGCTGCTCAGCGGTGAGAGATGTGAGCTGAGGTGTTTTTGCCTTGGGTGACAAGGTGTATCTGCAAGGAAGATCTGTGGCTATACCTGAATTTGCTGTGACTTTCTAGCACAGATGCTGATAGTAAGGTGGCTGCAGAAATGCAGAGCTCGGTGCAGACCACTCACTGCACTTAGGAAGGTAGGTGGATATAGCAGGCTTTCTGCACTGAGGAATTGGAAAATGCATTATTCTCAGTTGTTAAAATGAGCCTTCTTCAAACGTGCACCTCCCAGGAATTTGGTCGTCGCTTTGATCTTCGTGGTCACAGAAGTGGTACAAATATTTGTCCTCTTTCCTTTTCTTCAGTTGCGTGCATCAGTGGAGCACAGCACCCCAGACTTACCATCATGCAGAGCTCCTGTGACATCCTGGCATCAGGGCAATAGTGTGCGTTATTACACAATGAGCAGGCTTTGTTAGTGCTGGAGCATCTGCATGTAGACTCAGTAGAAATTCCTCTGGGGCTCAATGTCTGTCAGTCCAGAACGCTGAGCAGGATTTCAGAAGGGATAAAGCCTTGTGGGGAAGTGCCAGTATTTCATCTTACAAACAGCTGAGGCAAGGAGAGTATTGCTGGCTATTATTGCATTAGGTCTTAATAACTGGTACACTCTAATCTTGTTACAAGGTGGAAGGGGCTAAAACCTGAGCAAAAGATGGGGTAGCTTTCTTTTAATTCAAGGCAGGTGCTTCAGCACAGAGGCATTGGATACCTACAGGGTACAGCATGCCTGGAAAGGCAGGTGCTTTTGTAAATAAAACTTCTATACTGATGGTACAAGAGAGGAAGGCTTGGGTGAGGCACTGTGGTTCTGCATTTGTGACCTCCATCTGGGTTATTTTTCTGTGGAAAAATCAGGGCACTGAGTAGCAAAAACACTTCCATTGAATAAAACCAGGCAACCATCTGCTGGCTGGAAAACACGGCAAACACATTATGCATGTAGATAGGTGTTTGGGGGACATGCTGCCACTCCTAGGATGTTTGAAATCCCAGTTAGTCTGCTGAGTCTGATGGAAAGGTGGTTTCCATCAAAGGGAGAGAGGGGAGGAAAAAAAGAAAGAACCCCCAAAAGAGGAAGGCTTGTAAGGCAGTAGGCTAGGCTATTATCTGCTGCACTGCCTGCATTTCATCAGTGGAAATTGCTTCTTATTTGTGGAACAGCTGTCACATTTCACTCCAGAGGTGGTGAGTTTTTGTAAGTGTACACACACAATAACGGGTTTTGATTTCCACAAATAAAATCCTGTCCTGGCTCTGAAATGTAAGCATTTTGGATGCTAAGTGAAAACAACACCATTCCTTTGCGTTGAAGAAGAACAGCAGTCCCTTTCCACTGTAACTTCATGAAGATGGAGAATGTTTCCTTTTCCTCTCCTTCTGTTTTGCCATGAATACACAAGCACCCAGTAGGTCATCCTCCCTCTGCTTGGCACAGAAAATTCCCAACAACGTGAGCCTCAAGGATTGCCCAGGTGGGAAGAAATCTTAGCAGATGTGATTGTAATTTCCTTAGTTTGGTTGTGGAAACCCAACCTGCTTTACAAGCTTCGCACATTACTCCAAGCTGTCTTCCTTACCCTGTCATGAACGTTACGTTTTTCCCCTGCTTTATGTAAGTTGCATATAAGTTACTTTTGCAAAGCTAACTTTCCAATCTGGCTGGCAAATAATTTTTCATTAGAGCTCCTCAACTTTTCACACATCATAGACCTCACGGGGAAATCAATGGGAATGCAGCACCTCTGTTAGGCGAGCTCTGCCTTAAAGGCATTGCAAAGCATAATAAGTATGATGAATATTTCTGTTCCTCAAAAACTTCTTGTTAAGCTACTGATCTTTTCTAATCTCTCATGTGGCTCCTTAACACAGGTTTGTCTGCATCGATTTTTTTCAGCAGATCATTTTAGCTCTCACACAGTTTCAACCCATCTTGCGTTCTTGACACAGTTTGTTGCCTCTGGATATATTGCAGGACAGAGCGAGCTGGTGAGTCTCTTCAGACAGTGTGTTTTGGTTTTGCATTTGAACTTCCCAGGTTTCCTCTAATCATGAGACAGACAGGCATGGGCAGCTTCCAGCTGAGGCGTCTTCTGAACTTCTTGCTCATTTCTGTATATAATGAAGCATCTGTGTACAGATCACTTCTTGGATGTGCAGCTGGCCTGGGTTGTAGATGACGACTGAAAATCTATCCATAGAGAGGTGAATTGGAGTTGACTGCTGTGGATCAACTCCATGCTCAAATAGAAATCGATAATAAACCTCACATGGGACACAGCGGATCCCATTCCTCAGCTTCTATGGCAAGCTTTGCTGGTATATTAAGATGTATTAATTTTTACTATCATCAGCAGAGCTGCAGGAAATTATGCTAATCTGTAGTACTGGGTTGTACTTAATGTGGGAGATTTGCCTTGGATTTGAGGTCACCTGTTACTGCTTAGCATATAGGATGCCAAAACTATGCAGAGATTGCTGGTAACTGGCAGTCTGTGCAATATGGGAGCTGTGTTGAAAGCACAGGGCAGAAGGAACCTGCCTGCCTGCCTTGAAAGGGACGTAGAGGTGGAAGGAATCACTAATGCAGGCTGGGTCTGCTCCCGTGGGCTGCCTGCAGTAGGAACTGGAGGAGTGATAGGATGTCTTCTGGTCTCCTTCACTCTGTATTGCAGCAAGGTTGGAGTCACAGTGTTCACTTTCAGGTTGCCTCCAAGCCACAGTGATAGTTGAGAGAGAACAAAAGGATCTGGAAGAACTGAGTTGGAGAGAAGGCTGTAATTGCATCATTTGCCTTAAGGGTAAGACGGGAAGAGAGGGTGACGAGGTAAAGAATTTGGAGGACATGTACACAGAGAGAGAGAGGATGTCCATGGGAGCCACGGAGCAGCCACTACAGAGTGAATAAAACCAAACAGCAGGAAAGTAGACAAGGTATGTTCTGTTCCTGGCACTGAAGCTGATCTCTGGAATGATCTTGGACAAGGTACTTGATTTACTTGGCTGTCACTTCTCTTGCACAGTATTGGAAACTCCATTTGCTGTTGCTGCTGAATGGTTTTTAGGTGGAGCCTCAGTGGCACACTGCTTGTGGGGAGCTGGGTGCCTGCTGCTGGGTTCTATCCTGCAGGATGTCTCCTGAGATTCTGCTATAAGAAGTTGAGTCTTTTATCTGCTGAAAAATTTGTAACAGCGATAATAAATCTGCGAGATGCTCAGAATTCTGTGGATATACAAGTATTCATATATGCTAGCATCATGTTTTAAAATTACTTGAATGTTTCAAGTACAGTCTGAGATTTTCATGCACACTTGGTTACTGTAGTAAGCTGCGTGCTTAGATACACTGCTGTTAAATGGAGGAGTGTAGCTCTTGTTGCAGGAACATAGCTAGGGGTTACAGGAGGGGTTGTAGGTCAGTAAAATATTGCCAGTTGAATATAAGGTGAAAGTGGTGATGTTTGAGATCGTGCAAACAGGAGTCATCTCCCTGATAAGGCGCTGATGCTTGAAAGCAGTGATCAGTGCACTTGAGACTACAATGGTAGGAGTATGGTACGCAATGGCATAGGAAATGAAGTGAATCATTTCCTGATCAATTGTTCAGGCTCTTGGAAAGGCCCAAAGAGGGACAGCAAATGCAGAAGATTTTCCCCTTCCTCTCAGAGCCACGTTTCATTGCACAGCACTTGTTGAACTTTGTCTTTTTGGCATCTCCATGCCTTTCAGTAGACAGAGAAGGAATATAGAAGTATGTGCATAGCATAATCCATTATAGTTATCACTGAGCATTCAGAAAAAGCCTCAAGAATATCCCAGAGCACTGCTAAGGTTAATTGACTGCTTGAAGGCGTCAGTACGCACTTTGCAGAAAATAATAATTTTTGGACTGAAATCGACAGTTCTGCATTCACTGTCTGTGACTCTCAGATAAGCACTGTCCTGTCTTGAAGCTGAATTTGTCCTGTCTTGAAGCTGAATTATCTGAGGTAGCTGTAATGGTGCAGGACTGGTGAAGGTAGGTGTTTACAGCAGGTCTCTCTGGGACTAACCCGTTGCTTAAGACACCTTAAAGCAAGGTACTCGGGGAGGGTCTGCACTATGCCGAGCTGCAGTAACTGGTATTTCTGGCAGAAGGCAGATTCAAGACCTTTCCTGTCACTGCAGAAAGACAGAGCAGTCACAGGTAGTCATGGTTATATCAAAGTATTAAATATCTGAAGATGTTATATTCAGATAGGGCTCAGAGATGTAGATGACAAAAAATAAATAAATAAACACCCCAAATATTATTGTGCTGTAAATCAAACGCCATCACTGCAGAGCTGGCTGAGTTCTGATGCATCGGTATGTTCTGTACCATGCGAACTGCTGTGTTGGACACCTAGGGGCACATCCGTGGTAGTAATTTGTTAACCCGAGTCTCGTAGCAGGAGCATGAGGTTAAGCTTAAGTATAAGGGGAAGACATGAAGGAATCAGAAGATACCAGCCTGACTCTTTCAAGCTGGTAGTTACTGAGATGGTTTACAGCCTCAAGTGTTGCCTGAAGTCTCTGCTCTGAAAGTCACTGCTGTTGTGATTACTGTTCTATATGAACAGCTGGATACATATCTGAACAGTATGTTCAGCTGAGGCTCTCACTGAAAAGCCAGCACTGGCAAGGCTCACCAGCTCCAGCAATGACGTACTCTCCAGCAGGCTGGCAGATGTGTGCATATGTGTGTGCGTCTATCTCTGTATAAATAACAGCCGTGTAGGTGAGGCTGTCTGTCTGAACACCTAAGTATGTCTTTTAGCTGCAGGGTTTTCCTTGTTCCCAGTTCTTCAAATGACCACATTAATCCTGTTCACGGCAATCTCAGTACAAACTGTTTTCTGGGAGAGTTACTGCTTTAAGGACAAATGCATATCATTGAAGCAGGTGAGTACATGTAGTGCATTTCTTACTGTTGGATGATCATTCTGTATACTCCTTATGCTTCAGCACTGTCTGTACAAACAGTAAATCAAGTATTGAGAGCCTTCAGAGGGATCTGTACCTTCTGAAGAGCTCTGGGACTTTTCCCATCTCTGAAACTCACCCTGTGGTCTCTGCTGCATCATCCTCAGAACTGAACCCAGAGACCTTCAGCACCGTGCTGTGGAGTACTTGAGCAGATACTGATCAATGACCGGTGGTGCTCCTTTCCTGGGAACAGATGTCTTCTCAACAATATCTCTGTCTGGCAGACTAATGCCTCGGTGCCTCCTTGCCAGCGAAACAAAACAACCTGTAGTTTAAGAAAACCTGTCAAAATTATTTAGGTACCTCTCAATGTCAAATCCCACATGGTACGAAATACGACCAGGTTGATCTATGTACTCATCTCATTGCCAATCGTCTGCTTTTAAAGATATTTAAGACACAAATTGTGCAACCAATTTATAGTGCTACACGGGGATTGATTGGCACTGTCAGAAAACCAGCCATGTGCTGAGGCCAGTAAAAAGACTTAATTTTTGTTTCGTTTTTGCCAAGATGAATGGTTCAAGTAATGAGTTTAAAGAGGCTGGATCGATAACTGGTTAAATGAACGGTTTGATTCAAAAAAAGCCTCAGGTTTGACCCCGTCTGAGAAAGTTTTAGCAGTTTGGCTGGGCTCGGTGATGCTGTTCCTTCACTCCTGTAGGAGGTTGGTTGGTTGTGTTTGTTTGTTTTACCTCTGTTTGTTTTGCATGGTTTTTCTTGTTCAGTATGTGAGTAGAAAAACAGCAGCTGGAGAAGAAGAAATTCTCCTCTTGAGCACGCTGCGTAAGGATGTGGATCAAGAGGCCAGCTGACCGTAGGGGATTTAAGAGAGGGTATTGAGATTTTCTGTAGCACCTTGAACTCAGCCAATCCATCAGTGCTTGGCAACTATTTGATCCACACGAAATAGCAAGTTATAATGCACATCAAAGAGCCTGTCTGTACTGCTGCTCACTGCCGTTTCCTCCTTAGCTGTCAGGCCCTGTGGAGTGCTGAAGCAGCTTGCCTAAGGCTACAGATATAATCTGTTACGGGGTTGTAATTAGGAGCATTAGCCTGCTGGTCATTCTTTTGGTCTCTCTTATCTTGTTTTTTTCCTGACTAAGAGCCCACCCGAGGCACTCTTCAGAAAATTCAGGTCAGATTTTTCAACTGCAGGAGTGTCAGTATATCTAGTCCCAGAGTCAGCATTCCAATTCGTCTCTTCTCAAACTGACACCGCACTATGGCCATTCAGGAACTGAGACGCGATAGAGGTTTTAATAGTCCTCTCATCTTAGCAAATATCCTTCTAAGTTCCTCACTGAATATTTTACATTTCTGTTCAGTATGTATTGAAAGCTGTTACAGAGCAAGATAGGTAACTGCTCCGTTGGGTTAGCATTCTCAGGCTTGTAACTTCTTAGATATTCATGGAAAATAGTTCTTCCTGCTGCAGCTCAAGAAAAGAGTGTGTTATTTTCAAGGGTAGAAAGCTAACGTCATTCATAGGAATCTTCCATAAACTTCTTGCAGGGCAAGAAAATACTGTATGGATCTTAATTTGTTGGTGATTTTATGTTCCTTAGTTCTTTTTGGAAGATTGGAAGATGTATTATTTCTTGTAACTGCCTTCCAACTTCAAGTAATGGTCCATGTACGCACTTGCCTTATCTTCTTTGTGCTGTTCTAAGGGGATGCAGTGTGCCTCCAGTCCTGACTTCCCTGAATCAGTGCTTTTTTCCTTTTTAAGGTACCTGGAGCTGGCAACATTTCTGCTTTGTGATGCTGATGCATGCAGCTTGGCAAGTCTGCCTGTTCTTGCAGAGCAGATGAGCATAGAGTGAGGCAGGAAGAACAGGTAGCAGATGTAGAATACGTCTTACATACTTCACTCTGATTCATATGGGCTGCAAGAGAAAATGCTGCAAAAAGAAAGATTCGGGTCCAGGGGGTGAAAAGGAGAGGGAAAACGCATTTCAAAACAACTCAAGCTGGTGTGACCTACTGTGTATTTACTTACTGCTGACCACAGTGAGAGTGAAAATAGAAGTCTGTATATCCAGAAAGGGCTTTTTGTCTATAGGAAGGCTGTTTTTTTGGTCTACTCAGCGTTGCAAACACAGGACTGTCAGCCCAAGCAGAGATGCTTATGATAACAGGCAGACCAATGCCGGCGTGGACTTCCAGAGTCAGACACACATGCCGCTAGTTTGTGTTAGTAATATGATCTCTGTGCAGGTTTTATGACAGAGCTTTGTTGTGCGAGGCTGGAGAGAGAGATTTGAAAACAAAATACCCCCCAGGGGATCCTGTGCTGCTGAACCATTGGAGATGATTTGGCAGTGCACCAGCCCCCAGAATAACGAGATTGAAAATGAGCTCTGACAGGTTAGATGTAATACTGCAGGGCCAGCTGTGCCAGGCACCAGCCTCCCCATTGGCATGCCAAGGAGTTTCAGCTGCAAAGGCGTGTGCAGGGAGAACTCATTCCACTGCAGAATGGAAACAGGGACCTCCTTCCAAACTGGGACTGCTTTGGAGGCTGAATCCAAGAGAACACATTCTCATGGAGCAGGGATTGGCAGTCCGTACCTCTGTTGAGTCTGATCCTATGAACGGCCACAGAGCAGCTCAGGAGTGTGCTGGAGCCCTAGATTTTCACTGCAAGTTGGAGATCTGTCTTCTTTGGGAAATGCCATTCTAGCTTCACTTCCTGAATACTGCCCAAAGGATATGTTTGGTTTTCTGTGTGCAAGACTTTCAGTCCTGGAATAAATCACATAGTGTAAACAGGGGCTAAAATGAAACTTCTGAGCTCTTGGATGGCTCAAGGTGAATGTTCAAACACAGGAGTGGGTGTGGATGGAAGCACAGAGCCCATTGAGTATTTGGATTGAGGATTACAGTATAGCTGCTGTTTGGACTGGGTGTGTTAGAGCTGTGTCTGACTGGAGCCCTCTGTGTTCAATACAATAAAAGAGAATTGGAAGGAAATGCTCCTGCCTGTAAACGACTGTGACAGATCTGTGCAATGAGAAATAGCTGTCAGCGTTCGCATACACTAGGTTTATTCATTGAAATCATAAGTTTGCTAGCAAATCTTTAACAAGCCTACTCTAGTGGAAAACTCAGCCCTAATTAGTTCATTTCTCTCTCTGGACTTAAGAAAACAAAGGGGAAGAAAATACTTATTTATTTATTCTTCTCTCTCAGCCCAACTCTCTTCCAAAATGGAGAAGAATTTGCATTTGTGGCCTGAATGCAGTTTGGTTCTGAGCAAAGCACTGGTAACACTGCCAGCTGTGGTGTCTGTATCTGCAATGCTAAAACATGCTCAGTTTGGAGAGGAAATGCTGCTTTGTGTGTCCAGTGTGACAGTGCTCTCAGAGGCTGGTAGAATGTGCAGGGGAAGCAGAGCTGAAGAAATCCTTTCATTGCCTTTACTGAAGAGTTCTGCCTGCATGCAACTGGAGATAGAAATGAAAGATGGGAGTTGGGACTGCACAGGAGCCCTGGCTGGCTGCTGTACATGGGAACATGCCACAGGTGTCTTTACTGTGCTCTCATAGGGGACATATAGGATGTGAGAAAGATAACCAGCTGCTATACTGCTATACTGCAGTATATACTATATACTGCACCAGTGTAGCCTGTAGTCCAAGTCTGGCTATATTAAAATCCAGATAAAGATTAGGAGCCTTACGTTTAATGGCTTCTAGTCATAATTCCGACAGCCATCCTGAGCTTGAGCTTCATGAGACATTTCCCAAGAGATATCCAACTCTTCTAAGTCACCTCATCTGTCAGAGGCCAGGTAAAATATTTCACGGACATCAGTGTTTAATCTCACATCAAAATTTCTAATGGGGAACAGGGAGCTGTGGTTCCTTCCTATGTTGTGAAGCCTGTTCTGCTGCCCTGGTGAAATACCAGTTTCACAGAACCTCCTGCATTCCTTGCCAACGGGTTCGCACCAAAAACAATGCTGCAGATAATGCTGAAGTTAGTCTTCCAGCCTTTCTGCCATCCACGATGCAAGTGAAATAAGGACCAGTTAGTTTGCAGGATATCTGATGCTCTGACTGTCTTCCAAGACCAGATAAAAGCTGCAGACTAAACATTCATATGGACTTCGTTTTTAAAAAGCAAAATCCTTGAAAATTAATACTGGAATCTGAACCTCTTTTCTGCCCAGGGCTTTCTTGGCAGCTTTAAGCACGCTCTGCAGCCTCTTCTAATGTCTAGTCAGGTTCTCAGCTGAAGGAAATTCTGTTTTCCTTATGGACATAAAGAGATTTTTCTGGCTTTTTAAAGCTGTTTTCTTCTAAGAAGGTATATTTGGTTATCTATCCATCTTCCCTCAGATGGAGCCATTGTATTTTATGTGATTTTTTTTTAAAGGATCCTTGCAGTGCTGTGTGAAAAAGAACTGATTCTTATCTTGGAAATTGAGAATCGGACATAGAAGTAATAAAAGTCAAAATGATTTACCAGAACTAATGAAGAAATTCAGTGATGGAGTTGAGATTCAAATCTAAATCTGCTTCCTTTTCTATACCCTATTTTAGATTTAGGTCAGCTCTTTCTGGGCTGCAATTGGGATCACTGAAAGCAATGCAGAGCCTTCCAGGAACTTCTGGTGGAGCAAATGTCTTCCCCAAATATACCTGAAATAATAACATAAGAAACTTATAATGCTCCAGAACTCTTGTACGCTGTATTTCTGTCTTGTACTTTGATCTTGAAGTGTGCTTTAGTTTCTCTGTTGGCAGTGCCAAACCCCAGACCCAAAAATAGGCACTGGTAATCACATAATACCTATCAATAGTAATAATAAAAAAGCTGATGCTGCAAAGCTATTCAACTATTTCTGTAGTATTTCTGAGCCAGATAATTTGCTGCAGCTGTGTTTTGAAGCCCTCAGTCGATGCTACCAAAGCACCAAACTGTGGTCAGGGCAAAATGAAGAAGAGTATTTTTCCCCTTTACCTTTACTACAGCAGTCTTTGTATGAGGACAGCCACATTTAACATCCAGCATTTCTTCACAAAGATTATGAGCTTTGGCCCGCAGGCAGAAGAAGACAGTGATAGGACAAGGGGGAATGGTTTTAAACTAAAAGAGGGGGAATTTAGGTTAGATGTTAGGAAAACATTCTTTACTCAGAGGGAAGTGAGGCCCTGGCACTGCTGCCAGACAGCTGTGGGTGCCCCATCCCTGCAGGTGCTCAAGGCCAGGTGGGATGGGGCCCTGGGCAGCCTGAGCTGGTGGGAGGCAGCCAGCCCATGGCAGGGCTTGGGACTGGGTGTTGTTTGAGGTCCCTTCCAACCCAAGCCATTTTATGATTTGATGATACTGCTAACAGGAGGAAAGAGTAAATAGCACTTGGTGCAACACTTGCAATGCCATTGGCCTCTAACAGGCCCCTCGTAGCAACACCTCTGTTGTGCCCATGTCAGTCATTAAAATACACAGAAAATTCCAGTTCAGGCTTCAGCAAGTCAGTCTATTTCTCTCTGTTTTCTCTTCTGGCTCGGAATCCTCCAGGGAGGCCAGAGGGCAGCAAAGGGCTTAAGAAACTTATTTGTTTTGTTTTCCCTTTCTTTTATTTTTCAACTTTCCCTTCATTGCAATACGTAATCTCTCCCTGCATAAGTTGGAAGCCTCATTTAGCAGAAGAAACTTTGTTTTTAATCCACGGGCCTATTAGGGACGCAGCACAGCAGGAAACTAGTTAGACTATTGAGTAGAAAATAGACTTGGAATAAACCCCTCATTCTCACTGCAATGCTAAACATTTTTTTGTTTTAATAAATAGAAGTTGTTGATATAATGGATGAAGCCATTTTTTTCCCTTAAATTAATACCGTGCAGTGTGGTTTAGAGGCAAGAAAACAAGGCATTTCAGACAGAACTTCTTGTATATAACTCATCCCTTTGCTTGATGCATATAAGCACAAGGAAAAGAAAGGCTTGGCTTTTTTATGCGTGTCTTTGTTGTCTGGTGTGTCTTGGTATGGCATAAATAAAAAGAGGACAAGGCCCTGGAGGCTCCTCTTCACTCATTGTTTCCTCCTTTCATCTCACCAGGCCTTGTTTTAGTACGTGTCTGTCTAGAGCCAAATTTCAGTTTGTTCCTTATGCCTATTGTTTTTTGCAGACCTATTTCTATGGTTGTGTCTCGGTGATTGATTATTTGTGCTTTCCCCAGGAACTGAGGAGCCGGCAGCTGGGTGACAATGGTTCCAGAGCTGCCGCGGACACTGAGGAACACTGTAAGGAGCCTTTTGTTGGATGCAACGTCAAGGCAAGGCACTACAAGAAATGGGACGAGTCATGACATGTGATCAAAGGTAAAAGATTAGATGCTGGTTTTGCAAAAGAAGGGCATTTCTGTAATTAGTATGTATCTTGGCATGGTCCTTTCAATAAAACGGGTTTTACTTTGTAGACAACTATGGGGCTGAAAGAAGCTTCTGGATCAGCTGCGCTGCAGTTGCAAGCATCAGTAGCATGGGACTCACCACGACCAAATATGTTCCTTACTGTACTATCGTTTTTATTTCCTTTTAACATGAAAGCCTATCTCTGTGTTAGTTACGTTTTGGAAACCACATCAGAGAACATCAGGTGGTTATGCTTTGTTTTAACTAGGAAGAAGGAGCATGTAAGCTCAAATCAGTGTAATAAAAGTGGACCTATTTTTTAGATGGCAGTATAGTTATGGACTCATAATAATAAAAACGCTACCAATCCACAGGCATATGGGACAAGAGCACCTACAGTCAGAATGGTATGTGTGCTGAAGGCATATCTGGAAATTGCTCACGTTCCCTAAAAGAATATCTTATGAAAATTCATTGGTTTCTTTTGATAGCAATCAGTATTTGTTTATTAGTCTTAATAATGACACTGATTCTGATAGCAACCACTGTTTTGGTTGTCACATGACCCATTGTAGATATTTTTCTTAATTTTCTATCATTAACCAAATACATCAGAAAGATGTTACTAAGGGATGTTCTGCTTTTTCAGAAGAGACCTTATATAAGGTAATTGAAAATCAAATCCAGTGTAAGAACTGCAGAGTTTGCATGCATTTACAGCAATTAAAAGGGTAAATCTTGGTTTTGCTGGAATTTACTTTTTCTTTTGACTTCACAGTTTTAAAATTAATTTCACATTTCCCAATTCCATTCACAGAATTTAAAGAGAGAGAGAACTGGCAAACACGTGGCCTTTTGGCTGGCAAAAAGATAAATCTGCTGGCCAGTTTTGCACATATATACCAACCGTGGGACTAAAGACAGAGATGTGGAATGTTTCCCTCCGATAGCTTGGCTGCAGGGGAGCAAGAGCTGCAGGGGACTGCAGCAAGAGCCTCATCTCATCCTGTTCTCCCATCTCTGTGAGCAGCCACCTGCTTTGTAAGGAGCTTTGTAAAGAAGTTATGGAGGTTCTTGTCTGAAGGGAAAGCTTCCAGCTGTGGGTGTCTTGACACAGACCATGTTCTTGCATATCTTTTTTCCTGTTCATGTAACTGTAGATGTTCCCCCTGAGGTGAGCTGTCAGTGTCAGCTGTCATTGCTCCAGTGGCTTCAGGGGAGCTGACAACAAATCTGAGAGCCACGCTGCTCTCTGCAAGTCTGCTTCTGAAACCCACTCAGCTTTCCAGCTTTTGTTCAGCTTTCAGTCCATGAAAGCACAGAGCTCTCATCTTCTGAATCACCAGGATTCAAACAACTTCAACATGGCTGTCTTAAGTAGGAATTTCCTGTCCAAGTCTGGGCAGAATTACTTTCCACCGATGAGGGAGCACCAAACCGCATAGAGACCCAAAGAGGTGTCAGAAAGCAGTTTTGGTGTTCTTGCTGTAGTCCTGTTAACCAACCTGAGGTAGGTTGTGTAGCAGTCCCATTCTCTGCTTGATACAGGGCTGCACACCACGAGTTTTCATCAGCACAGGAGCCAGAGGCGACTGTGAAGTACTCCCAAAATTAGGGGTGAGCGGAGCATCAGTATTCTGAATCTTCTGTGGGACTTAGCTGCCACTATTGCATCAAATACAAACCTGGGTAATTATTTAGATGGCATCTCATCCTAAAATAACTAGGAGTTTTTAAACTTCTTGGTGCCCCGATAAGGCAGATGTCAACCTGTTGACATTTCAAAGAATATTTTGCTGGTTGACAGGTTCAAATGCTTTCAGAGGTGGCTTATTTTTTCTTAGGGGAAGAATATATATGAAGTTCCCATATCATCTGGTAGAAGTGAAGGGCCTGTAACTTCTTTCTCAATTATTTTCAGCCAGTTTATCTGCTTGAGTCACAACTGGATTTATTTTCTCAGGGTTAGGGCTTCTTTAAGGCCCTCTTATTCATGCTGTCTTTCCTCTAAAATCAGCTGATTTTCTGGGGGAACAGCAAAGAGGCCACTTAAATTATATCTCTTTTCAGAAGCCTTACATATTCAGTGAGGTTGTTTGCAATTATTGTCATTGCTAATTTGATTAGTTCAGTCTTTCATGCTTCTCTTCTTCCCTGGAAGACACAGCTCTGAAGTGCTCATCTCCACAATACAAACAGTAAGAGCAATAAATCCCTTGGCTTCTGTTCACTGTCTCTATTTTGCTTAGTTGCTCTCTGTGTTTTTGGTTATCTGTGGAGTGAATCACTCCTTGAGCTCTGAACGCTTCATACAAAGGACTGCAGCATTGGGCCCAGGTGGGTTTTCCTTGATTGGGTCATCTGTCTTGTAAAAGACATCATCGTCTCTTTCCCGCTGCTCTGAGCACGCTGCTGGCAAGTTGGTATTCGTAGAAATGGGCATGAGTCTTAACTTCAGTCCTTAGGAGAATTATCTCTTCACAGTATAAGCAGCCCAAACTTTCTTTTGAAGCCCAAGGATGTGACTGCTTAGGTTGGAGGATGTGAAACTCAGGAGAAAATGAGCGCTCTTTTGTACTATTAGAAGTGACTTAATCACTGCTGATCAGTAATAAACGGCGCTATTTGTTGGGCAGGGTCTGACTTTGAGGGCATTCTAATGAAGGCTTTGGCAACGGAAAGATGGAGACAACTACATTTTTATAACTTAGGAGAGAAATTTCTCTGAGGAGACATAAATGGGGCTTTGTCTTCAAGGTCACCTAGCGCATGTTCCTTACTTTGTTCATTCCTTTCCTGGGGGACAGCATAAATCCATTTCGTATGGGCCAGGACAGAGAGCGATGACCTGAAGCTGAGGCAGCAAAAATTGAAGCTAAACATCGGTAAAATTATTCATGAGCTCTAATAGTTAGCATCAAGAACAGATCAGATGGCATAGATCGGAAGCAACATTCCTTAAGGGAATAAAAACTATCAGCAGTTAGCGGTGATATACGAAGCGGTGGTACTGGGAGGAAAATGAAGGTACCGGAGAAAGCATTGGTGTTACGCAGGGTGCTGTGTCTCTCTAAAGCTTCTGCAGTGAAAGAGTTTAATCTTCATTAGCAGTGTTGGTAGTATTGCGTGGAGCTGACGAACAGAGGGTTTGGATTTGCCTAGACGACGTTTTTATCACTGCAGCAAATGTTGCCAGGATTAGCATTATTTTGATTGCCATTAAATGAATAGGGAGAGTGTTGGAAGGGAGACAAATTCCCAAAGCACTGGTTTTCTTCTGCTTCTGGAAACAAAACCAGGTACAGAGCAGACTTTACTTCCTAAAGTAAATAAACTTCAGAGCGAATTTAGTTAATTGCCAGCCAGCAAAATAGCCTATCAGATGAAGATTATTTCTAGGTCAGTGGCAAGATCTGTGCAAGGAATTTAAAAGAAATGCTAATGCGTTCTGGTCAGGAATGCAGAAATTAGGAGACAGAATTACCGTTTCTCAGAAGTATTGCCTTGTTGAATATGTACAACGGAGTACGTGATTGCCAGCTTATGCCAACAGTGGATTTCAGTCTGTTTCAGCCTTGGTTGATCACAGCTGGGATCCGGAGTGGCTGGCGTCAATGAAGCACCCCCAGCCTAGGAGTACTGATGGCCAAAACGTTTCCTTTTGGGCGAGTTCCCCACTTGGGCACTGCTGCTGAAGCTGGACAGAAGTGGCTGCGTAACACTTTTAAGGTCAGACGGTGCATATCCTATTTGTAATATCTGTCTCTTGGATGGCACGGTGTCCGTGCTCCCTGCTTCTTCCAGTCACTTCAGTTTCCAGGGTCAGTTGTGCTGATTCAGCCCTGGGGGTTCTCCTTCATTCTGGGCAGCGCTCACGTTTTGCAAAGCTTTGGGAAACCACTGTCTGTTGTCATATTCTGAGAAGCTTCTTTTGCATTAAGCTTATTTCCAAAGACCTAAATAATTCAGTATCACTGCTTTAAGCTGTATGTCAACGCACATGTCGCTGACTGCAAGGATTAAAGTGCACTGTTAAAGCTGGTCTGTCTGAATGCATGAGTGACCAAAGGGTGGGTGCCAGAGGGGCTGTGAGGATTGTTTCCATGGGCATGAGTCTTTTGGAAATGTCAGCCATCTGCAGCTCACCCGGCGCTCTGCTCAGCAGAACTGCACACAAATTGCTCCAATACCGTATTTAGGGGTCTGCTTACCAATGAGTCAGGATAAGCCCTGGTCTGTCGTGGTTCCCTATCCTGAAGCTACTTTGCTCTGAGTAAATCCTGGATCATACAGCATGCCTGACTAAACAACGGCCCAATGACTCACATCAGAGGAACATCTTCACTTAAGGGGAAGGTTAAAACCATACGGGTCAATCTAGCTCTTCAGTCCTGGAGCTAAGACAGCGTGCCATGAAACAACCTCAGCTCAGGAGTTTTGTCTGAAGGCTGTGCTTACCACACTGATCACGGGTAACTGCCTCCTGCGGGACAGGGCTCAACTCACTGCTGAAAGACCGAGCTGGAAGCAGGCCAGGCTTGAGCCTGTTTTTGTTTACAGCGTGGGCAGAAAGGGATTGGCAGGTGAACCACACCAGGCCGTCCCAGACCATATCTGAGAAGCGAGGCAGGCTATAAATACAAAGGCAAACTACGCCAGTATGTTTGAATGTGATCAAAACAAAGTGGTTTATCAAATTATTGTCTGATAGCTGAGCTGCAGTAGCGCTCTGCTTGCACCCCAGCAGTGAGATAAAATCCATTTTACACATGAAATTGGCTGAGAGCGAATACGCACTTAGTTACACAAGGTAGCAGGCAGGTGGCAATTTGCTGTAATATATTCACTTTCAACTGTGTGCCTGTGCTTTGGGGTGATGAATGACTACAAAATGCAAATTAATGAGGAAGAAGAGCCAGGATACTGTTGTTGGGTTCTTTTTTTCCTGTAGGTTTTATGCGGATCAGGCTCAACTGGTATGGACTCACGTTTCAGTGTTTAGCAGCAAAGGCAGTGAAGATGCAGGAACATCCTTGAGCACATGGCAGGTGCGTCCCATTATTAAAGCCATCGGTCTGTCCTGTCAGACATCCCCAAAGGCTCTTCTGGACACCTTGGGCTGGCCGTGTGGGCCCAGCTGATTCCCTCAAGGAGTCTCTGCCCCTACATTAGGAAGAGGGAACAGAAAGAACGCTGTGGTGGAACCATCCCATGATATTTGTATTGCATCCTACTCCTCTTTTTTCTTTTTTCTGACAGAGGGTGATATATCTTCATTGTCTCTTGGCAAGTCATCATTATTTCTACAGTTTATCATTTTGTATGTGTGAAGCTATCTACAGCCTTCCCTTTCACTTGCTTCTCTCTAAATGTATTTTAGGGCTGCTTGAAAGGATTAAGAACAGACACTGGCATATCCTTTCAGGACAGATGGGGGGATGCATCCCAGACTCTTCTTTTTCTTTCCTCTCAGACATAGTCATGCACTTTACCACTAATAGCTGGTCACTGTGGACAAACAGAGTGAAAACACGCAAAGAAGGACAAAATAAACATGCTGCAAAGCCAGGTCTCTCTAACTAGGTTACTTAATATGGCCCTATGAGATAACAGCAGTATGAGAGTAAGGCATGAGATACACAGGGCACCAGAGCTCAACAGGAGCAAGCATGTATTTCAGTACGCTCAGAGTGCTGACCTGGGAACCTGCATCCTGCCTGGCTTCAAGCAGTTCTCTGTTTGATTTAGTTTAGAGTTGTATTACGTTCCTCAGTTCTTCATTCGTGTCTCACTCAGTGATAATTTTCATTCCCCGATGAAGCAATTGGAACTTTCTCTTTCCTGGAGAATGAAGCCAACAGGCTCTATGAATATATCACTGTTCATACACATTAAATGCATTTTCCCTTTAGGACTGCACAAGAACTTCCAGATTAGAGACTGTTGTGCAAGGTGGGGGGAGTGAGCTACAGCATGGACACTGAGAGGTAAAGCAGTGAGATACAGAAGTCTCTTCTCACTGGGTTAAACCTTAACTCTGTGTTCCTCTCTTACAGTGCCTTGGAATAGCCCCAGCATCTTCCTGGAAGCTGCTGGAAGAAGCCAGATGTGCTCATTTGGTGCCGCTGGGTGTCTCACTGCACACCTTTCATTGTCAGCCAGCTTTCAGCTCTGGGCTCTTACAGGTAAAGCTGAAGTCAGGCCGTCAGGTCGGTGCTATCCTGCTGGGAAGGAAGGAGAGGTGCAGTTTCTAGACATGACATGAAGGGTTTGCTATGTTCTTGATGCATTCTGCCAGCCAACTATTGAGGGCTGGACGTGCCCTGCTATCTCAGAGCTAACTGTAAGGAGGTGATGCGAATGCTGATTCCCTGTCAGAGGTTACCAGACAGCTTCTGCTCGCTGCTTTGTTAGAGAAAAATACATAGGGATTGCATGAGGCCAGCAGACTGTGTCTAGATTTACTCTCATGATAGAATTTGGCCCAAAGAGACTGAAAAGAGCTGAGGTGTCACGTATTTCATGGGATGGAGCTGCTGTGCTCTGTTCAGGAGAACATTTTAAGCAGGCTCCATATAGCATCACCTGCGCTCCATGACTGATTTCTACAGCAATCCCAATTGAGTACCGTAGCAATTTACTGACTGAGAAAGAAGGAAATTGCTCTGTTGAGTAATGGAGAGAAGAACGAGCCCAGGAGGTGCATGGCAGCTTCCATTGACCAAAGGACTGTAATGCAACAGAGTTCCTCCAGGAGCAATAAAGGAGCTCAGCGTATCACTGGCAGGTACGAGCTGCTTGATCGCGGCGAGGTGCTTTTGTCTGCTGGGGAGCCAGGCTCCGTTTTGCCTCACACGACCACGCTCTCATGGCCTCGAGCCTTTGCTTTGCAAATTCCACATGAGATGGGGTGCCGCGGGGTGCTTCTGCTCGTTCCACCACCATTGCTGGGCAAAGGGGGGAAAGCAGCCAAGGCACCCGGATTGTTCGTACAGCCAAACCAGGGCTGCTCGTGCGTTCTGCCCTTGGGCTTTTCCCAGTGTTGCTCAGCTCGTGTGAATGGAAGCGGGCCGTGCGCTCCTTCGGGCTGCGGTCGTTACAGCACGGGGCTTACAGGGCAACTCGTTTACAGCTGTTCTGACAGACCTACAGTGGGATACGACAAACGGCCCAGCGCTGCTCGGTGTTTTGAGGATCCTTTCAGAAACACCGTGAAACGTCGGGATGAGTCCGTCAGCGCAGAGCCCGTCACTGCCGGCTGCGAAACGCGCCGCTGGGGTGGTGAGCGCGGAACTGCAGCGCCGCTGTGCCCGAGCAGGCAGGCGGGGCGTCTGCTCTCCTGAGAGGAGGAGGGAGCCGCCCCCCCCCAGCCAATTTCCCCTGCTGTGGGAGATGTGATGGTGCTGGGGTGGTATTCAGCTTTGTTTATTCCGTGTTGGTTTTTTTTTTTT
>PPHD01000278.1:0-16624 GCA_002909625.1 Bambusicola thoracicus | reverse complement strand
TTTTTTTTTTTTTTTCCCCTAATAAAACGACTGCTGGAGAACGGAACCAGCGGGAGGAGCCAGTCCTGCACATGCGCACAACAGCGCAGTGGAACGTGTATGAGTGCGCAGGCGCGGGGCTGCTGGCCGGGAGAGAAGAGTGTGCGCATGCGCGCGTTCTCGCTGTGCGCACGAAGCGCATGCGCACTGAATCGCCTTAGAGGCGCGCAGGCGCGAAGCCTCGGGCGGATGCGCGGTGCATGTACGCGTGCGTGCTGCCCCGCGCTGGGAGCAGGAAGTGCGCGCGCTTCCCCGTGACAGAAGAGAGCGCTGGGCATGCGCCCTGCAATGCACGTAGCTGTGCGTGCGCGTACCAGCGGCAGAGGGCAGTGTGTAACCGTACCGTCTCTCTTCGCGGCGGTGCGCGCGCACACGGCTCCCGAGGCAGGTGGCGCTTGTGGGCACGCGTAACGTCGCGCGACGTGAGAGGAAAGCGGCCGCGCTCCGCCATGCTCTACGAGGCGAGAGAGCGCATGCGTCGTTTCAGCCGTGCGCCCGCCTCGCGCGGGGATCTGCTGAGCGCGTCTGCGCTGTTTCACAGCGGTACTGGTGCGCATGCGCGAAGTCTCGCGCCGTCTTCTGTCGCTGTGTGCCGGCCGGGCTGTGCGCATGCGTGCTACTGCGTGCCGGGCGGCAGTTGCTGGGCGTTGGGTACTGAGGGTGCTGCACGTCCATAAGCGACGTTGGTAAAGACATTATCAGGCAGGCTTGGTTTTCCTGCGGAATTTCCCCTCGCTTTGCGAAGGACTGTTGACGTACGAAGGAATGCAATGTAGGCTAGTTCTGCAGACTAATTTCGTATTCTTGATGTATCTCAGTGGGTTCTCCGCCGTGAGGGCGCGGCGCACCGCCGCCTGTCTCTGCCCGGAGCCCGCGCGTTGGGATCTCGCCGAGGGGCGCAAACGGCGGCTGCGCCGTGCTGGTGAACGTGCCCTGGCGCACGCTGCCCCGCCGGGAGATCCGTCCTCACCCCCACCCGCCGCTTCAAGCTGGCGGGGGCCGCGGCCCGCCATGGCTGTGGACCTCTGGCGGTTCTGGGCGGCTCCGGTCGCCAGGTTCGTTGCCGTGTGAACGCCTCCAAAACGATGGGAGCAAAAATGGAACTCCTTCCCATACCGGGAGTCGAACCCGGGCCGCCTGGGTGAAAACCAGGAATCCTAACCGCTAGACCATATGGGAGGCGCTGATGAGACTTTTCTCAGCCCGCCTCAAAACGTTCGCTGTCCGCCATTGTTTGGGTCCTCCACACAGCGCTGTGCTGGGATGCACCGAAGCCCCGTCGAGCCGCCCCGTAACCACGGCGGGGTCGCAATCGACTCGGCCGCCTGCAGGCTGTGCCCGGCTCTGCTGCCGCCCCTCCTCCACACGGGCCCTGGCGCCAGGATAGCTGCCCTCACCCAGCATGGCGGCCAGAGCGCAACAGCTCCACCCCTTCCTTCCCTTCGCCCCGCCCCTGCGGCCGTTGGCCGGGCCCTTTCACGTGATTTTGGGGGGGGCGTGGTGGAAGCAGCGCTCACGTGACCGGCGGAGGCCGCCGAACGCCGAGTCTCGTGAGCGCTGCGGGGGGGGGGGGGGGGGGCGGCCGCGGCCAGAGCGGGCGGGATCCCGGCGGCGCAGCGGGCTCACGCGAGGCCGTGGCTTTGAGGCCTGCTCCGGAGCGCGGGGCGCTCGGACCCGCTCAGCGCTGCGGGCAGCCCGGCGACGCGCCCCCGCGGCTCCCGCCGCCCGCGGGCATCGCCGAACCGGCCTGGGAGGTGCCCGGCGTGGATAGAGGTAGCGGGGCGCGGCGGGACTCGGGCCGTGTGGAGACGCGCGGCGCTGCGGGTGCGGTTCGCTGGGCCGGGAGAGGCCGAGGCCCGGTGCTCCCGGTGGCTGCGGCCCGGCTGCGCGGGAGCGGGGCGGTGGGGCGAGCGCTCGCGGTCGCCCTGCTTGGGCCTGCAGTCACGGGGATGCCGCTCATCGCGGGCGTGTGACGGGGCCCGGCTGCTTCCATTCCGGCCTCGCAGCCCGGAGCAGCCGCTGTCAGCACCCGGCCGGGCTGTGGCGGGGCGGGAGGTTCCCCTTTGCACGACGCTGGCGGGAGCTGGGGGCCGATAGGAGCTTGAGGCTGACGCGCAGCCTGCGAGTGGGAGCCGGAGCAGTGTAACAGTGCTGTTGTCTCTGCAGGGAGGTGATGCCGAGCACAGCCATGAAGAAAAAGGTAAGCGGTTCGATTTCCCTTCTCTGTCTGCATTTGCTATCGTGGCTACGCGTTCCTATCTGCATCTTGGGGTGTTCTGTGGCTGTCAGCTGCCTCCTGAGGGTCTCACGGCGTTTGCTTAAGGTGCTGGAAAACAGTATCAAATCTGAGCTTGTTTGCTGGCGTGAGGGCAGGCTGGCAGCAGAACTGCACATCCCCAGTAAAGGCTACGTGAGTATTTCTGTTACACGTTGCGAAAACTCTCTGCTGACTGTGGGCTTCCTGCGGTGGCAGGGAAGAGGATGTGCCCCAACCTGCTCTGCCGGCCTGGGAAGACCCTCTGGGTGTTGCAGGAACTGGGGCGGGCAGCTCGTCACTGCTCTGAGGGCTCCTGGCAGGGCGAGGCCAAACGCAGGGTGAGACAGCAGCGCTGTGCCTCGCGTGTCCCAGCAGTGAGCAAATTCAGGTTAGCTCAGGCAGCGATGTGAGGAGCCCTCAGCTCTCGTTCTGTGTTGGGTGAGGATTGAGTTTCCTCTCTGGCCCTGCGTGCTGGTTTCTGACCTCCCCGAAAGGCCACCGTAGCCTGATGCTTGGGAGTTAGGTTGCCTTGTAGGTTGGCTTGTGCTGTGTCTTGAAGCCATGCTGAGCGTCTGAAGGTGATGTGAAGTAGGAGATGCTGCTGTTCTTCTCCTGTCCTGCATGGAGCTTTCTGGATTCTGACTTCAGCTAGGCTGGTGGGTGTAGCCTGAGTGCCCAACTGCTTTGAGAAGAGCCTTTGTCACAAAGCGTTCAGGGCCCTTCTGGGCAAAATGGGGGACTCTCGGTAAATGTTGTGACTGCATGGTCAGCTCCTTATGAAAGGGACCTTTGCCTCCTCTATGATGCAGCAGTTGGTCCCAGAAGAGCACCTCGTGTTACAGGGTGCTGCTGTCCATGTTGCTCTGAGGCACTTGGAGCAAGGTCAGGACTGAGCAAGCTCTTTCCCAGGCAGCCCTTGGCAACTGGAGTAATGCACCAGTGTCGGTTGTGCTCTCGTTAAACTGATCCTTGACGATAGATTTTCGGAGCTGTTGCCAAAGGCTGGATTTGACTTTGTAACTGGAACTTGTTTCACAGCTGCTTTGCTGAGCAAGTCCACGTTGGCTGCCACCGGTTTTGTATGTATTTTTAGATCACGATGCTGAGTCTTGCCCTGTGTGATCGTTTCCCCCTCTTCTCCACTCAGCCATCCCATAGTTTGCTGCTGCCAGAGGTGCTGCTTCTCTTTTAGCCTGGGGATCTGCAGACTGGATTCTGAGATGGAGACTGTTTTCCCTGCGTGGCAGCTTGGTGTACCTGAGCTGGGCTGTCCCATTTGCTTTTAGCTTTCTTCTGGGGTTCTGACACCTGAAACTCAACACGGAACTTGTATTTCACTGCTATCAGGGGAGAGAAACCAAGCTGTGTTATGAAAAAGGAAAGAGCAAGATTAGGAGAGAAGTAATGAGCGGAGAATGCCGGTGCTGAGTAGGCAAGTGATTGCTTTCAGCATGGTTTTCGTGGCTCGAGATAAAACTGGTCCCCTGCAAATGGCTGGGGAAAATGGAGATTGGCAACGGGTCCTCTTCCGTGGTGTGTAGGAGAAAGGGTTATGGGTGGCAGTGGTTGCAGGTTGGCTGAACTTCGAGTGTTACGCACCATGCTGAAAGGAGTGCAGTGCCTTGAAGGGCAGCGATTCCTGAGAGAGCAAAATAGAAGGGTGGCGGGCATGGTGTTGAGAATGCAAACAGAATGGAAAGGATTTTAGGATGTGAAGCAAGGAGGTAATGCCATCCGCCTCCTGCTTTCCTAGGTATGGTTCTCTTCTGATGCCATTTCAGTCTGCAGTACCAGAGCCCTGTCTTGGTTGCTACAGCTGCGAGATGGGAGCCAAGGAGAAAGCAGTGCTCTGTGGTAGCTAATTCTGTTTTTCTCATCTCTGCAGGTGCTGCTGATGGGTAAAAGCGGGTCTGGGAAGACCAGCATGAGGTCCATTATCTTCGCAAACTACATTGCCAGAGACACACGACGCCTGGGTGCCACAAGTAAGGCTTTTTTTTGTGTGAGCTGGGAATTCTCAGGGCTCCAACGCTGTACACGTGGATGGGTGAGGCTGTTCCTCCAGCTGGCCCTACCTTGCCTTTCCCCTCACAGGAGCAGGGGGTGCCTGCTGGTCGTCACCTTGCTCAGCGGTTCAGCTGAAGTCAGGTGGAGGCTGAAGTGAAAGAGAAAGGAATGCTGTATCCAATCTTGCTGCTTTATGGTTGGACTTTCATCCTTCCTTTTTTCGATCAGTTGGCAGCCTCTGCTGCTGCACGTGTTGTTGGAGGAGTGCTTAGAGCCTCCTTGTGGTCCCTTTTTGGTGCTGTGAGCCTGCTGATGGCTGGCCCAGCTGGAGGCACAGCCATCTTACCACGTGCCTGGGGTTTTGGCAGGATGATGCACCAATCTTAATTGGCTTCTTTTGCCTCTTTTTCTCCAAAGCCACTGATCTGAAAAAGCACTCAGTGAAACACTGGCTTGGATCCCTGGGATCTAACACTGTACTGTGAGGCACCCATGAGGATTGGTGTATGTGTCTTTGCTGTAGATTCGGTCTTTTCGTGAAGTGTGCTTTTCATTCTTTGTGCTACTGTGTTGCATTTTTCTTTCTTTCTTCCAAGGCTGATTTAAAGCCTTGCAGAATGTGCTGGAAGTCGTGTCGTTCTTAAAATACCACAAAACTCAGGGAACGTGTTGCTGAAAGGAAACTGCCTGCTGTGCTTCTCAGGAGAGCAGTCTGCTGGTTAGCAAGCAGGAAGGCTTGGGTTACTAGGGGAGCTGCATTTATCTGTAGCATCTACAGCTACAGGTTTACGCACAGCAGCGCCGTTTAGATGGAGTGGTATAAACTGTGGGCTGTATTGCAGAGAATGGCGTTGTGGCTGCCTGAGGAGGTTCTGACCTGGGGGTGTGGCACAGCGAGTAATCTCCCTGTTGTGTCTTTTCAGTTGATGTGGAGCACTCCCATGTTAGATTTCTAGGAAACCTGGTATTAAACCTCTGGGACTGTGGAGGGTAGGTACTTTTTTATTATTATTATTTTGCTTTTGAAACTCTTGCGGGTTAACTCTGTTGAATAAGATTGGGATGTAACAAGAGCGGGCACCCCAAGGCACTTAGAATGCTGTTTGTGCGTGGAAAGAATGGAACAAGCTTTGTGCGTGCTGCAGTCAAACTGGGGAGACAGTTCTGGGAAGAGCGGATACCACATCTTCTGCTTGTGGGTGGAGGAGGCTGCCCTGAGTACTGCAGTCCTGCAGTCTGAGTTATCTCCACATGGGAGGTGCAGTGCGTAGGCCCACCCTTTCATTGCTGGCTGCATTATTTGTCTGGCAAAAAAGCCCGAGCCCTTCACCTGAACTTTCTCTTGAAGATGGTGGTGGTGGGGGTGATGCTGGCTTTGTACTGCATCTCACAAGTCTGATCCAAACGAGGCGCGTGCTGAGAAGTGATGTGAAAGATTGATGGTGATTCTGTGGTTCCTGGAAGCAGCTTTTTAAGTGATGTCCCCATTGACAGAGCCTCAGCAGAGCTGTCAAACTTTGCTAAGCTTCACCAAATCTAATGTCCTTATGTTTTGTCTGAGCCGTATTCAGCAGAAGTTAGTCGAAACGCATTTAAATTCTGTAAAACAGGCTGTACTGATGGTTTTAGTTCCGTTGTGGCTTTTTTGTTTGTATGCAGCTCTTTAAAAGCGATGTAGCTTTGTTTGCGCTAGCCCCGAGCAGCAGCTGTGTACTGTAGGATGCTTCCGCTTCTTGTGAGAGACTGGGAAGCAGATGCTCTTCAGGAGCGTCCTACTGTGCTCAGTTGGAATGCTCAGGGAGCCTCATATCCTGGGGAAGTTAGCTGTCTGTGGGGCTCTTTCTCTGGGCTCCTGTGGTGGGGTTTGCAGCTCGGCACGTAAAGATCTCTAGCAGGAGGTGTTTCACAATGCTTTTCCCGACCGTCCTGAAGCCTGGTTGCTCTAATGGGAGTCTCCTTGTTGTGTTGCTCTGCTCCTCCTCAGACAGGACACCTTTATGGAGAACTACTTCACCAGTCAACGGGACAACATCTTCCGCAACGTAGAAGTCCTCATCTATGTGTTTGATGTAGAAAGCCGCGAGCTGGAGAAGGACATGCACTACTACCAGTCATGCTTGGAGGCAATTCTTCAGAACTCTCCCGACGCGAAGATCTTTTGTCTAGTGCACAAGATGGACTTAGTGCAGGAGGATCAGCGGGACTTGGTGAGAAGCCGATAGCTGCCATAGAAATGCTTTCGAGTAGAGCATCTTTTGACTCTGCTAAAGCATTGCTAGTTCATACCTCAGACACAGTCCCATCAGCGCTGTTCCTGGAAGGGCTTCTTGGATGTTGAGAGCTGCCCAAGCCCTTTTCTGCCTTTCCATGCTGTATGTCAGTGCTGTCTCTTGCGTGTAGTCCAGTGGAGAAGAGACCTGATGAATTTTCCTAGGAAAATTCACGTCTTAAGCTTTTTCTTTTATAGCATCAATTGAATGCTTTTACCAGACCTTGGCTCCAGAGGGTGGGGAAGGAAAGAAATCTGGTGAATTTGAACTCCCCTCTGACCGTTTGGATGACTTTGAGGATTGTGGTGATGACAAGCGATGGTTTCTTTTTTGCTCCCATTTTCAGTGGCACATAAGCACCGTTCTAAAGTGTAACAGAAACAAGGGTTGAAACTTTGCTGGTTAACTAGAAAGAGGTTTTTATCAGTTGGTGCTTCTGCTTCCTGTCACAAGGTGTTCAGTGGGGCCCATTTGCCCAGAGGTCACTTCTTGGTTTAACATTTAGGTGTTCCTGGAGGCACCCTGTGGAGGCCGACGATCAGCCTCCCAGAGAGGTTTTGTTTTCTTCTCTCATCAGGGCTTTTGGAAGGTTGCAGGGAGGCTGGAAGATGGTGGGTTTCTGCAAACACTGCTTTTTCAACTATGGCTAAAAGCAAGCAGCTCTTAATACCAAGGGAGAAAATTCCTTGTGGGTTAGACACCTTGGCCTGGCAAGTACATCTCTGGCTGCTTTATACTCCCTGACCTGGAGCAAACTTGGAGGACCCTTTAGGCTGTAGTATGAAGTCACATTAAGTGCTGTGGTTCCTGGTGAGCATGTGCTTGGGCAGCAGTGAAGGTGGCTTTGCAGAGTCCCGTGGCTGCAGCCACTCCCTGACCTTCCTGCAGAGACGGACTTCTTCCACGCAGCATTTTGGCTCCAGGTTGCTTTTTCTCTGTCAGTGATGGTTCTCCTTTCCCAGTTCTGCCCTCCAGCTCAGGGCAAAAATAGCTCGATGAGCTTGTCTGTAGGGTTGATTCAGGGACTCTTAGCTCACTTCCATCTCTTCCCTATAAACTGATTGGAGACTTTTACGATCTTTGTGATGCTGTTTTATCTGTCTGGATTGATACAGTTGTGCAAATTCAAGTGAAGCCTTGAAGCGTGGGATAGACAGGCAGTAGAGGGACCTTACTTTGAGTATATTTTTAGTGCATATCATGGCACACCCATCAGAGCTGTTTTAAAGTATCTGCTATTCAGAAGAACATGCAAAAAACTCTTGAACTGGGCCAAATCACTGTCCCTGTAAATCGCTGTTAAACCTTTGGTATCTCGGGCCCCAAGATGGTAAGTGTTGGCCTATGCAGTGTGTTCTGGAGATCAGCTTGCTCTGTCATGTTCCTAAAAACAGTAAGGTGAGGTGAAGGTGGTCATCGTGCCTTCCCTTGCAGGGTCACAGTGCCAGCTCTCTTTCTGCTTCTTTCTTTTTTCGTGCTGCTTCTGCTGGACATTGGTGCAAGGCTGTCCTCTTTGTTTTATCCCTCTTTTTTTTGTAACCATAACTTCTAAGGGCAGAACTTGATGGGAGAAGGCTGCATTCTTACCTTGAAGCTGCTTTGTTAATGCACTTCATAGTGGTGAGACTTGTTAATAGTTCCCTTCTACTCTGTTCATGAAGACTCAGCTTTTTACATATGACCATGGACTTGTCAGGTTTCATGTCCTCTGTCAAGCTCGTGCACATACACTTCCATTTCTACTCCATAACGCCATAGTTATTCCAAGTTTGAGTCTCCTGCTGTGTGACTGCCAAGGTCTGCTTGTCCCCCCTATCCCAGTGGAAGGGGTTTCTGACAGTCTGTCCTAGCCAGCAAGCTCTGCTGCTCTCTTTTCTCCAGCGCTGTTTGTGCTTGAGTATTGTTTGACATGTGTGTTAGAAGTGCAAGACAGTAACCACACCAAAGGCCAAAATATTTACGCTCAACTGCTAATCATTTTACTTCACAGATTTTTAAAGAGCGTGAGGAAGATTTGAGGCGCCTTTCCCGTCCTTTGGAATGTGCTTGTTTTAGAACTTCCATCTGGGATGAAACGCTTTACAAGGTTTGTATGCTGTCTTTGCTGTATCTGGCCTTCCCCCCTGCCTCTCACTTGGAAACAAGAGCATGAGGAGGGTGGATGGGTAGTTGCTGACTGGCCCTTGTTAGGTCTACTGTGACTCCTGCTTCTGCAGGTTAGCTGTTGTAAATGGCATCAGAACACTTTGGGTTTCATTAAATAAATAAAAGCCCTCCATGTCTTGTGCTCACAGCATTCTTTTAACACTGCTTAAATGCTTTGCCTAGCCACTTTGTGACTATTGAAGAGTTCGCTCAGGAGAACGGATACCACCAGTAGTTCTCAGCATAGCAGACAGATGCACAATGGAGTGGGAGAAGTGCTTCAGTCTTGTCTAGGCTATAAGTGCTCACAACTGCAAATGGTTTTTTGAGCATGCTGTGTAATGTGTGTGCCTGAGGCAGAAATGATAATGCAGTCCTTGTCTTTCTTTGTTGACAGGCTTGGTCCAGTATAGTCTATCAGCTGATCCCCAATGTCCAGCAGCTGGAGATGAACCTGAGGAACTTTGCTCAGATCATTGAGGCAGATGAAGTGCTTCTGTTTGAGAGAGCCACTTTCCTGGTGAATACAGCTGTTCTGCCCTTTGTGTTTCTCTGCCCAGCCTAAGATGGAGTTCCCTGCAAGGAAAGTGCTGTTGTGGCAATTGCCCAGAGAGAGGTGCCAGCACCACATGACAGAATGCTTTGATTCCGGCCTTGTGATATTGAAAGTAGCTGACATGACTTGGTGGCTCATGTGACCTTCCCAAAATTTCCACATCTAGCTGTTGAGATGAGGGCTTAATTGGTATTTCCCTCTTCCAGGCTCTGAGAGGGTTTCATATCCCCATTCTCTTGTCGGTCATGGGAGTTCTTTTGAGAGTTCCAGTCTGTACAGGGCAAGAGCCTTCTTTAGCTTGAAGAAGTCTTTTCAGTTCCTCCTAGGCTGGCTTTTTAACTCCTCCTAATTCCTTTTTTATCAAGTGCCTGATGCTCTACAAACCTGGAGTATGGATAGAGGATCACAAGCAATTGGGTTGCTGTGGGTTTTGAAGTTACCATCTGTGCGGTAACTGCTTCTAACCTGTTGTGTCCACAAGGTAAAACGTGTTGGTTAAAACCACCATTGCTGCTTGTCTTTCCATACTCTTAGTTTCTAGATTGGTCTCTTTGGGCTTTATAACAGCGCTGTTGCTGACCTGAAGAAACTGCTTTTCAAGTCTGAGTGCTTTGCTTGACAAAGACTTGATTTTGAAGTTACGGTGCTGTTTCTTTTCACTTCTACTGTCAGAAGTAAACATCTCCTGACAAGTTCTGCTTTTTGACCTCCTGTAGATGATAATTAGTTCCACCTTGGTGATATGTAGTGGTATATATATGCACTCAAAAAAGGCATTTTATTTACTGAAAAACAGTTTTTGTTGCAAAGAATTCTGTAGTGATTTCTCCATGTAACGGTGGCTGTTAAAGACTTTTCCTTTCTCGCTGTTTTCATACATTTAAGCTCCTGCAAGGACTGCTTTCTCCTGAAGTGAAATCTTATTCTGAAATTGTATTCAAAGAACAGTGACAGATAAACCTGGAAAGTCGAGGGAAGAACTTTGATACCAAAGCCTTCATGACATGCATGTGATTTTTGAATGTGGCTAAAATTGTACCTGGAAGAAAAGTTGGGCAGAAGTGTAAATGCAGAAAATACATAATGGTTTTCTGAGTTCCTTGAGGAGAGGGGAAAAAGAAAAGAAAAACAACCACAAAACAAATAAAAGCAAACCCACCTTAATTTCTGAAAGCCTGTTAAATATGGTTCCATGGGTAGCAAATAGAATTTAACACCTTTGTGCAGGGGTATGTGATGCTTTGGTTTCATCATTCTTGTAAGTACAAAGCACGCAGTGTAGAGTTATTGAAACAATACTCCTTTGGAGGCTTCTGTGGGAAGGCAGATGCAACAACTTGAATGTGTGCAATCCCACTTAATGCTGCGGATTCCCTCCTCAGCCCGTTGGCTGGATGGCTGGGGAGGAAAGGTCTGTAGGCTGCCAGCCACGTGGAAGCAGTGGGAGTGAGGTAGGTGTGGATCATCTCGCAAGGCCCTCTGAAAACTCGATCCTTTCCAACTCTGCAGCCTAGCGCTAAGTTCTGCACCTTGCTGCAAGATTTCTGTGTGGGAGGAGAAGGAGGGAAGCGTATCTGAACACAGGCAACTTAGCACAACCTTAGTCTGACTCAGGTAATTGATGGAGAGAGAGCTTCCTAGGAAACAGCCACCTTTGTTCCACTTGTCTGAGCTGGAGAAGAACAGCTTGCATTGGTTTCAGTGCAGTGCTGGGCATCCTGCGTGTTGCAGAGCAGCACACTTTTAGGGTTTGGTCTGTGAAAGTTTGCAGCATGATAGGTGTAGGTAAACTGTTCCAGCATTTGTCAGAGGTCTGTTTGCCCTACAGGAGGCGATGGTCTTGCATTTCCCCACCTTGCACCTTCTTGTTCTTTGAATCGAGATTTAAATGGCTGCTGAATTGGAGTATTTAGACAGGATGCGCAGGAATGCTTCTTACACATCTTACGTTATGTACATCTGCACTTGTGAAAGGCTTCCTGGGGATTGTATGACTGCATCCTTCTTTACTACGAAAGCACCACCAGTATTGCTGCGAATGGTTTCCAAAGGCAAAGGGAATCCCTGAGCTGGGCACCACCCATTTCTCATAACTACTGTTGAACGTGAGAAAGCTGTATTGAAATCGGTAACCAACTCTGTGCTTTTTTCTACCTTTCAGGTCATTTCACACTATCAATGCAAAGAACAGCGGGACATCCACAGATTCGAGAAAATCAGCAACATTATTAAACAATTCAAACTAAGTTGCAGGTGAGCTGGTTCAGTCCGTAGGTGGGAAAGATACCCAGGCAGGTATGTCGGTTTCATGCTGAAGCAAGGGAACTCCAAATAAATACTAGTTCTGTGCCTCCTCAGCAGTCTGAGGATGTGTGTTAGTTGTTAGAAAGCACCGTGTTTAAATATGTCAGAGCTTGTTATCTTTTCTATCTTCCTCCTTTGGTGATTGATGAAGGAGGTTTGTTTTGAAACAACTGTTCTCTTCTGGGCCTTTTTCTCCTGTGCAGGGTAGGGACGCTGCAGGTCTGATCTGGTAAACTCACGCTCACTTGGGAAGAGAGGGGGCTTACAAGCACTAATTGTCAGAATTTTGAATTGAAAGATATGTTACTTCAGGGTAGCTTGTCTTTTGAACCACCTTAGGTGATTCCACAGTCTGTCAGCAACATCCAGAAGTTTAGAGCCTGAACAGGACAGAGAAGTGGCAGCATGCTGTACGGTGCTGTCTCCAGACACTTCAGCTTTGTGCTTACTCCCAGAGGGTGTAAACCTCCTTGGGAACGGTTGAGCCATTACTTCAGTAGGGCAGGTGGTGCTGACTGCTTGGGCGCAGTGTCCTCAGAGAGGCGGAGTGGGGTTGTATATCTTGAGTTATAAACCTTCATCGATCAACACTCAGATGGTTTTTGTTGTTCTTGTTGATTCAGTTAAGCCTAAAGCTAGAGCTTTTCCTTCAAATGAATTGTAGTCTCATCTGGTGGTCATCCTGGCAAGTAACGCTTGCCAATAAATGCAATTAAACATGGGATGTGGGGGGGAAATCTGTCTGAGCACTCTTCCGGTAACAATGCATTCACTCTCTTCTTTTTTCCCTTCTTTAGTAAGCTGGCGGCTTCTTTCCAGAGCATGGAGGTCAGGAACTCTAACTTTGCTGCTTTCATTGACATCTTCACATCAAATACATATGTGATGGTGGTTATGTCAGACCCTTCAATACGTAAGTTGAAACAAAGATGAGCTTCTGGCCTGTTTTTATTCACAAAGATCTGGACGAGTCTGGCTCAGAATGCATTTGTCAGAACACAGCAAATGCCAGACAAAGCAGTGAAAATGATTGTAATTCAGAGGTATAGGGGATCCGTCCCACTGCCTTTCCCTGTCTGAGCAGCGGGAGGAGAAGGTGATTAGAATGTGACTTTGCAGAAGAGATGTGTGCCTTTGAGGGCTGAGCTATTTGTTGCTGTCCAGCGGAGAATTGTAGCAACAGTGGGGAACCACTATAGCAGATGTGACCTGATTTGATAGATCGTATCTAATAACCTATTTTGGGCTGCTTTCATCTGGCAGTCACGGCAATTTTTTTGAGAAGGAAGCAGAGGTGGATCATGTGTGAGTTTTTGCTTTTGCTGCCTGAACTGTCCTGGAGGGCACGGGCTCTAATTATAGTAGCATCTGTTTATCTGAAGAACTCGGAGGCAGCGGTGCCAGAGGCACGGTTGAATAGTTAGTTCTTTTCACAACTGTCGTTGAAGCTGTTAAAAATTAGGTGCTTAAGGCCGGCCCGCTGTCCTGGACAGCTGTGTGACTTACAGCTGTTATTCAGGAGAAGGAGAGGAAGATTGTTTTACTGGGAAAGCCTGTGTGAACTCTGCAACCCTGAGTGAACTATTGAACTGTGATGTTGCTGTGCTTGAGAAGCAAATGAGAAGCTGAGAGAGAGACCCGGGGGTTTGGGTCCAGTTTTGCTGATAGGAACTCAAATACCCACTGTCCTCAGGCAGCTTTCAGGCGGTGCTTCTGAGGGTTTATTTTCTCACATCCTTTCTGTTTTTCTCCCCTCCCTGTCCTTTCTCCATCCCAGCTTCTGCAGCTACGCTGATCAACATCCGCAATGCCAGAAAACACTTTGAGAAGCTGGAGAGAGTGGATGGACCAAAGCACAGCCTGCTTATGCGCTGAACGTTGGCCGATGCACGTGGTCTTTGGCAGGAGAAGAAGTGGATTGGAACTACCTTTTTGTTGTTTTTTTTTTTTTTTAGGAGAATCTAACAATGTGGATGTATTTGTGGGCTTTGAAATGAGTGTGCTGCTTACCACCGCAATCTCTATCGTTTCTCCTTTTAACGTTGGACACTATCACACGGATGATGTCTGGCTACACTGCGGACCTTCCAAAGAGACTCCTGGCATTTATGGGGTTGGGGAGAAGTAAGGACAGGTGACGTGCACGTGGTCTCGTGCTGCTGGTTGTCAGTGGCATGTGGCAGAGCCTTTTTGGGTGTTTGCTCCCAGGTGATGGTACAAATCACAGGGATGAAGTATTTACTATTTTATTGGTAGGTTGCTAGAATACATTTATACATTTCTCCTTGTCTTCAGTCATGAAAATAAATTTTTTGCTACCAGGGATTTCAGATCCTGGAGCTTTGGAAAGTGGGTTTTCTTTCTTCTGAAACCCAGGGCAGCTTTGGCAAGCAGATGTGTAACGGCTGCGTTTCTCCTTGCGCAGTGTTTTGGGGGGCACTGACTGAAGATCATAACCAAGATTCATTTGAGATTTCCTGTTTTCCACGCTGAGGCAAAACTTGGAGGTGAAGCAGTCAGGATGGCATCGGCCTCTCGACACTTCCTGGGATGACTGAAAGGCAACAGTAAAGAGGAACCAAAGGCCACGCAGTAAGAGTCCTGGCGTGCCCAGTCTCCCTGCTGGGGATGGTATGGCTACACAGGATCTGAAGGATGTGGCAGCTCTGGGCCATGTGTGCATGAGCTATATTAGCTGTGTTTGTGACGAGTCAGTTGGGCGGTGTGTGGCACTGGTACGTCTTGACGTTTCGTCCACTTTAAATGAATTTGTGTGTGTGGTTCCATTAAACATAGGCAGAACAACAGCGCCGTGAGTTAGGGGAATCTCTGACTTGGGTGGGAGCTGATGCTTGTCAGCATCTCTTCCTTTATTTCTTGCTGCATCCAATTACTGTATAAAGGAGGGTGTGGCGACTCAGCCTGGCTCTCTGCTCTGCATTCACAAAATCACGCTTTCCCCCCACATCTCTCGCCCACACACTGGGAAAATACCTGCAAGGGTGAGCCTGTGATACGGGACCTGAGAGCTAAAGAGCAGATCCCAGCTGGAGGGCTGAGGCTGGGCTGAGCAAAAGATCTTCCATTGATTCTAAGTCTTCACGGTATTAAACACCCATGTCTTGCACCACCTACTCAGCAGATGCGTTTGTGATCTGTAGGGCTGGGATTGTGTTCAATGAGGGTCATCAAGGAAGCATCCCTGTAGGAGAGAAGCTTAGGTGCCGGTTACTAATTGAAATGCTACAGTTTCTAGGGAGCTTGTGAATGGGTTTGATATGCAGCAGAGGGTTTCTGTTTGTCTTCGGTGCTTGCAGGTCCCTCTGCTGGAATGGGGACAGCAGATCTCATGCACTGTGTGGCCGCTTCTTGATGGGCTGGAGTGAGCCGGTGGCAGCTGCAGGTCCTCCTGTTGGATGCTCCTGCAGTGCTCTGGGGTCAGTCCCTGCTTCTGCTCTAATCGTGGCTTTCTGCACCCAAGCCCTGTCCAGCAGAGGAAGAAGATGGGTTGTTGCCCATCCGAATGCTGTCAGAACCTCAGAAAGGTTGGTGTCAGGTGCCTCTAAGAGCTGTGTGTGCAGGAGATGGACTGAGAGCTGCAGTGCCAGCGTGGATCCTGGCACCTTCTGCTCACACTACTTTCTCCTAGCAGGCAGCTGTTCTGCAATGGATGAGGCCAGGATGGAGGGAAATGCTGCTTTATTTCCATGGTTACCAACCAAGCGGGGTTATCTCGTGCTGTGTGTGAGAGCAGACTGGGAGGTGGTGCCACTGGGTTTCTTTGCAGGATGAACTGCTTGGTGTGTGAAAGTGGGATGGTGCTGGGGGTAAGTGGGTGGGTGGGTGGTGGGGGAGCTGATCAGACACAGATGGGAGCAAAATGCTCTTGCGGGTGTCCTGGCTGCTGAGCCCCCATGGTCAGTGATCCAATGACAGTGGCTGAAGTGCTGCCGTTCTCTTACTCAGAATCAGTTTTCCTCAAGCATGTGCATTTTGGGGGTTCTTTGGAAATCCATACGTTGCTCTGTGGCAGAAGTGCTGCTGGTGCTGCTCTGTGCATGAGATGTCAGGCAAGCACCTGCAGTGCTGACAGAAATAAGCTGATGGTTTCATTTCCAGGTGGCACAGCTTTTGGTGGAACCGCATTGTTTTGTTATCTCTCTCCTAAAAGAACACCTGGGGGCCTTTTCTGGAGCCTGGAGTCGCTGCCAGCAGAACTGGTGGGTCAGGCACCCTCATCCTGCTTTCCAGGAGTAGCAGTACCTCCCTGCTCGGGCAGCTTTGCGGAATCTTGCCATCCTAACCAATCCATGTTGCACACATCTGGTTTCAGAGTGCCAAGCTCTGCTCTTGGTCAGGTTTTAGAGGTCCATCCTTTGGAGCCTGTCCATGGAAATGGTCAACATTCCATGTCATGGATGTCACCAGTGCTTCAAGCACAGCAAGTTCCCCACTTGGCCCCATTTCCAAATAGCAGGGGCTGCTGGGAGCTTGGCTGTCCTCCCTGCAGCGGGGAGTGCCTCTATATGCTCTTTGCGTGTGGGTTTTCTGACTGCTTCCTTCCTGCTGCTTGGACTCAAGGAAGCATACATGAAAACAATTTCATTTTTGTATTTTTAACAAAATGAGGATATCTTGGAAACGTGGGAGCTGAAAATGCATCGTTCCTTGCTGTGCTTTGAGGGGTTAATGCCTCGCAGGGAGCTATCTGAGCTCCTTGTCCCTTCCGAGAGAGGTCTCTGGATCTGGTCAGTCGCTCAGTCTTCCATTGGCCCTTGTAGTAAGATGGTGGGAAGTGACCCCCTTGTGCCAGGCCCCGTATGGTTGCATGAACAGTTTGGCACAGTTGGACTGTGGCCTTCCCACCCATGGGTGCCTCCATCACGCCTCATCCTGTCCTATTTTGCCTTTCCTTTGCCCTACCCAGCCCTCCTCCTGCCAGGGCCGTGTGCTCCTGGGGCTTAAGGCCAGCAAGGGGACACTTGAGGACCACGTGTTCAGGAGGACAGGGCACAGCCAGGGCTCTGCAGTGGTGAAATGCCAGCT